>LOEQ01001062.1:12199-27556 GCA_001685075.1 Bramus lutescens
AAAAAAAAACAATAAAAAAATAGTAATCTATAACATGCTAAATATTATACAAAGTGGTACAATACAGGTAGATTATTTCAACCAAATAGAGCCAAGTTAATAAAAGTCCTTAAAAAGTATTTTCCAACGGAATTCACATACCTATCAATAAACTGTTGTAAATAAATAAACAAATAACTGTAAAGTAGAATAGGCAATAATGGCATCTAAATAATGTAAACCAAGTTTATTTTTCTTTCTACCAGCATCCCAGTCTCTTTTCCCTCCCAAATTCCCACTTCCTTTCTGTGTGTAGTGGGGGGAGGGCATATGAGGTCTTCTTTGCTTTCTCAGCAATTTTATAATGTACAGTTGACATGAAAGAAAAACTAGCCATGTGTTGGTGTGTCGGGGTCACTGACTGACTTGATACTTGTATATACAATACAGAAAATGGACAAGTTTTATTATTAGTTTACTAATATAGCTGCACAGTCCTAATATTCTAACACCTATTCACACACAGAGATGAGAAATCAGTATTTGGCTTTCTCTTTTTCTGCATAAATCTCTTCCCTTTCCTGAGTCAGTGGGCCACTGTCATGACCTAGCACTCAGCAATGGCTTTCCTACTGACTTCGTCCACCCTGAGGCAACAGGGATGGCATCTAAATATTTAATATATTATTTCTGAAATGAGAAACATTTGCTATATTATAGATGATAAGCAATTATATTGATGGGATCTGTTAGAAATATCACATTTCTACTTAGCTCATTAATGTTTTCCACTGCCATACCCAATAATAATTTAATATATGATCAGCACCAGTAAAATACCAAATGATGATTCACAAAATTATGAGAAGCATGAACTTCAGGATGTGAAGATCTTTATAACCCTGTGAATTGTTCCTTGCTTGCTTCCATATGAATTTTTATCAGGGGTTCAAAAAATGATAGACGTAGATGAAATGAGGTTAAATATGTTCCCCTAAGTACATGCTAAAACCCTAATCCGTGTATATTGTGGGGTCAATATATCTGGAGTAATTCAGGAGTAATTCAGCCAAAATGAAGTCCTAATCTTGTGATTGGTATCCTCAGAAACCTGAGGACGCTAGAAGAAAATAGCCATTTCCAAGCTACATGGAGAGATAGCAGAAGACACCAACCTACACAGACCTCAGTCTCTTTTTGTAGCTTCCAGAATCACAAAGTAATGCATCTGTGTTGTTTAAGGTATTGAGTCTAGGGTGCTTTGTACAGCAGCTCTAGTGAACGAATATATATCACTGAATTTGTGTCTGACCAGTTTGTGTATGTATGTCCTTAAGATCTGCTCTAGAAGATTAAAACATGTGTTCTTGCCCTTTTCATTCATCCTAGAGAAAAAGAGGCTATGTTTTAAATGTGTCTTATTGACACTGAGGACAAAGAGGCAGGGGCTGAGAAGGTGGATCAGCGCTTGTGGCAAGAGCATGAGGACTTTGAGCTTGAATCCTAAGAACCTATGTAAAAGGACAAGCTTTTCTAGGATGGTCTCCGCAGTGTGTGTTTCAACCCCAGCTTAGGAATGAGAGAGAGAGAGGCAAAACCAGCCAGCCAGGCTAAATGGGTGATTCTGGTTCAGTGAGTGATCTTGTCTCAACAGGCAATGTGGAGAAGCTAACAAGGAAAACAGCCAACTTCAACCCCCACCCACCATGTGCACATGTACACGTACACATGGGCACCCATACACACGGTAAAATATAAAGAAGAGGGGGAAGGAGAACCAATGCACATATTCTGTCGCAGGTAGAATCTAGATCTGTACATGTAGGTGCAGGACAGACACATGACATAGAACAAAAGGGAGACTGTCTGAAAGAGGCAGGTGACCAGAAAGATGGAAAAGGGACACGGGAGAGTGATGAGAGGTAAGGTGAGCGAAGTATGTATGAAAATGTCACAGCCACATTCATTATCTGACTATAAATATTAACACTAGAAAACTTATGTCCGATTTTATGTTCGATGATGGTCACACAAACACACACAGTCCCGTATCTCCATGCTGGTACTCCTGCTTCCAAGCAGAACAGACTTGGGTACCCATCTGTAATACTAGACCTTCGTTGCTCTCCCTCAATCTTTCATAGTCTGCCAGTAGCTTTCATAGCAGCTGAATTTATTCTTGTGTGACTAAATGAAAGCTAGAAAATAAGGAGCTTCTATTTTTTTTTAGAAAAATAAATAAATTTTGAAAGTCTCCTAAGACTGAATACCATGAACACTTTAATCTGTGAAAATTTTCTCCAGACTTAGCCTGTGTGCCTAAGCAGGAGTCTAGGAACACTTTTACCTGCTCCCAGCCTTTGGATTTTAGATGAGTTTTCCTACGAATATTGTTTATTCTTCTAGAAAAAGGCTTTGTTTATTTTCTTTCCTTAAACTGCCTCTGCGTCCTGAGCCCCAGCCAGTCTTCTTTGATTTCCCTGTGGGCTCCCGCCAGCTTTGCATCAGTGCAGACCTGAGCGGGACTGCTGGGAGCAGGGACAAGTCCCTCCTGACAGTGCCTGTTACCCGGACCGCTGTGCTTCTGACACAGTGAGGCACCAGAGCCTCCACGATGCTCAAAGCAGAATCAAGATGATCTGGTTCTGTCTGGGAGGCCACTGGTATGGCAGGGCGACTTGATCTACTCTTCCTCACTTTAAAAAACTGTGCCCTTATTGTAGGGTCTTAGTTGGATAAATACAGTACTAAAAGCTGTTATTTGGTTTCAATGCAATTACTATACAAAGAGAAACTTAAGCCAGGAATTGTCTAATAGGACTCATTTGTAAATGACCCCACATATATTTATATGACTGGATGTTTTAAATTATTACAAAAAAAAACAAAAACAAATCATCAATTTTATTTTTATAATTCATATGTTCTTCTGGAAGTCTTTGGTACAGAAATATCAATCTCTGTTTCCAGCTTGGCCATTTACTGGCAGGGTGAACTTTTACGAATTGTAATTCCTAGACTGTAAAATGTGGTCAAACACCTATTAGTTGTTGCAAAGATTAAGGGAAACAAGCTATGCCAATAAATTAACATAAGGCTTTCTATATAATAAATATCCTATAAATAAACTACTATTATGATGCTCAAGAAATGATAATAACTACAGAGAACACAAGAAGTAATTCTTGATTGAGAAATTAGAAGGCAGAGACACAAAAAGCTTCCTGGGAGGGAAAATCCAGAATCTCCAGCCCAAAAGGTAATCAGTGCGAACATTGTTTGATTGTGCTGCCTTCCTTAGCATTAATTATTATAGAGTTGTGCTCTGTGTGAGCAGCTAATGAGCCTCCGAAGTGTGGAATTTACCCAGGGAGATGCATGCAGACATAGAGTGAGGTAAGGCCCACAAATATTTATAGTTCCTCGTACTTAAGTCTGCCTTGGCAGTAGGATGAGAAGTTCTTGACTAAGGACAAGCTCTAAACACCCAAGAAATTCTTCCTGGTGAGCCTTAACAACGAGGCCCCCCAGACAAAGGAAGTCAGTGTAGGAACAGCAAGCCCCAGTGAGTCAGGCAAGAAAGTATAACTGGATAGATCATCCATTCTTGTGCCCATTCACTCCAGCCAGGTCCCATTCACCCAGCTTCTGAAGTTTGGATGCTTGGCATCACGTGTAGAGCACATGGACAATGTGTAGAGCAGAGACCAGGTAAAGTCCAGGCAGAATGATTCTACTGAAGGGTGGTAAAGACTCAGGATGAGTCTTCCTTACATAGGATTCGTGACATCTATATCTACATGGGCAAAGGCTGTATGTGATGCAGAAGATCCAGACTCAGACTGCGTCCATGTGACCAAGTCCAGGACTCTGCTTGTTAGGATGGACTCCTACCCTGAGTGCCCAGCTTCTCTAAAGCTTTGGCTTCCAATCTATGAAACCAGAAGTTGCAGGACATACTTCAGAGATTTGTGCCTGTTTTGTGGTAGCATGTATCCACTACGCCAAGCTGTGAAGTGTGCAAGTAATTCATGGCTAGTTCCTACTGCAATCACCACAGGTCTTCTTCTATCAGAGGTGTGAATACCTACTTCAACATTGGCCATGGTGGTGCATATGTAATACTACTGCTAAGAAAGGTGAAGCAGGAGAATTGTGCATTCAGCACCAACCTGAGCTATGCCGTGACTTCTAAGCCAGCCTAACCTTCAGTGTGGGAACCTGCTTAAAAAAAAAAAAAAGAAAGGAAGGAAGGAAAAAGAAAGAGGAGAGAAAGAAAGAAGGAAGGAAGGAAGGAACAGAACAAAAGCAGTGAAAGTGCTTACATCAACAGGATGTAGAAAACAGGAAAATAGCCTCAAATTTCTTGCACATTTATCAAGCACATTACCTATAGTCATCATTTTCATTTTTCTTTATTAGTAATATTCTTAATTTATTTGGGGGGAATTTCATTTATATGCACAATGAGTTTCCATTTCATCTTAACAACAACACTCTGTTGTATTTACTGTCAGCAGTTTGGAAGGCAAAACAGTAGTCACTTTGACTCTAAAGGAACAGAGTCAGATCTTGCTTTGAGTACAATATTATAAATAGGAAATAAAAATACAGGTGCTATAAAACATTTCCTCAAGCAGAATAGCAACAGATGAAAATCTGAGTGCAGTCTGAGAAAGAGGGTTTCTCTCTGACCAAGAAGCATGGAGGTCCTACCATGTACCCCATGCTGCCTCTCCTACAGAGCAAATGGAAGAACAAAAGTCATCAGCACCCCCCTTCTCCAGTCAGAGTCTCAGTGGTTGAGGCAGGTCCTGAGCCATTCTGCAGGGACTCTGCCCTATATAATCTCTCCACATGGTTAAAAGTCCAGAGCCTAGGAAAGTCTGTATGCTCAGCGCAGCTATCCCTCTTCCTGCTGGATGATAGAACCCCCCCCCCCTTCCAAATTGGGGGAAAATATTGAGGAACTACTTTTATCTTCAAAAGAACAAACAAAGGAAATCTATTTAGTGGAAAGAGAATGGAGAATGCTGGGAATATCACTTTACTGACCCATTTTCCCATTGAATAGTCAGCTGCCAAAAACTGCACACTGCACACAGCGGAGCCTGGCTCTTTGACTGTGGCCATTCTTTTGATCTGTAAAGATGAATCATCAAACCTAAGAGAAAGCTAGGCAGCTGTCCCAGACAGAGCAATGAGATGGAAAACTTTTAGAAATAGCTAGAAAAAAGAATGGGTATTATCATGAGTGGAGAAATTCAACAAGCACCTGGTAGCCGACTGTAGATTGGAACAGAGCTAGCAGACTAACTTTCATTCATTTCCTCAGTTACCTGCAGGACAGACATCTAACTTCAGGCTCCCGCCATGGACCATCTCAAGGCACATTTTGGACAAGCCCCAGGTGCCAGACAAATTCAAAAGTCAATGATCACCCTGCCAACTAAGCAAGCTCTAAATGAACTTCAAGATACCATGAATGCTTCTAATTTTAAAAGCAGCTGTCATTTAAGACAAAATTCAGAAAATCCATAGCTCACTAAAGTTCTCACATAAACCCCATTCCCAGGCCCCACGTGCTTGTCTGTGCTAGTTAGAGGATGATGCCTGTGTCATGGGCTGAATCGCTTACAAAGATGAGGCTGGTGGTAGGACCATGACTTCCCACAGGGGGGTCCCTCCCAGTCCCCTTGCTCATCCCAGTCATTTTCTAGCTTCCCAGTGACCCAATCATTTAAGGGGACCCTTGAAACATAAGATTCAGGAAATTTCCTGAGGTCTTTGCTGTGGTTCTTTCTACAGAACCATCTGCATAGGGGGGCTCTTAATTTTCTTCACTGTTAATTAGCGCCATGGAGAAAAATAATGATTGTTTCAAGAAGAGACCTAACTCTATTGTAAATATGTCCATTGTCTTGCATAAAACCTCTCTAGGCAAGGCTGTATTCCTGGAATTGTAGCAATACCTCCTCTACTACACAAAGAGAATGATTCCAGCTAATTATACATGCCCTAACACATTGCACCACTCATTCCCAATCTGAAAGATTAGTCCACTAAATACTAAATCAAGACTTTTGCAGCAGGCTGTCCTGTGCTGACAGATAGAATCCAAAAAGCCAAATATATTTCCCAGACTCCCTTGCATCAAGATTCTGAGTTAGATCTAATAATTATCAAGCAAGTATGTTCAAATGAGATATGGAGGTATAAACAATACATGAGAAACACACAATAGGTACCAAATTTGGAGATATTGGATGCTCACACACACACACACACACACACACACAAAGGTGGGGGAAGTAAAGGGTCTGATTTGGTAAACAAGCTACTTAGATTTTCAGGCTTTGAGTCATTGCATTGCATGCACTGAGTAGGGGGTACTTTCAGTGGAAGGGTTTTTGCTAGAACAATCCCTTGTGGGGTAGTTTGATATTTTTACTAGATCTGTTGCCTTTGGCTGTCTTGTTACTGGCCTTGCACGGTCCAGGCCAAATCCACTGGCGTCCTGGAGAGTCTTTGAACTATATAATGCCCTTGAATAAACTCCCTTCTGCTTAGCCAGCTAGTGTGGATCTTAATACACCTACAATCAGTAGCCAATGCAGAGTTTTCCTGATTAAATTAAACTTGATTAAAACTCTTTTCTTTCCTAAGCAGATAAAAGTTGTAGTCTCCAATATATTTATTCCTTTAATTGTCACTGCTAGGCTGGCAATAATTAAGTTCTGATTTTATCTGCCCGTCTTCAGAGCAACAGTGCCTGGATGGACCCCTAGGAAAACTATACTCAGTGTACCAAATATATCCCTTTGTTAGCCCTCTCTTCTGAGTATGCAATGCTGATGTTCTCTTTGGATTAAGAGTGTTTCCCACAGGCAAATGTGGGAATCCACATTTAAGAGATTTAAGACAACATCCTATGTCATTGATTGTGGGCTTAGCCTGAAGGGTAGAATTTGCATAATATTGATAAAGCAGCAGCAAGTACCCATTCTACGTTTTAAAAGGCTGTGTTGACAGAATGTACCGGAATGAATTTTAACATAATTTTTGCCTGAGTAGGCTAGTTAGCAGTTTTGCAATTGTGTAGTTAGGAACTCTAGACACTATAGGTTCCTTTATTTTCTTATCAGCTACTCTAATCTTTTACCCTATTAGGAGCAGTCAAGTCTCAAAGACATTTTCCAGTTTTCTTCAAATTAGCAGTGAGTATTCAAAGTTCTACCAACAACCACGTTCCATTCTGAAATTTAATTACACAGTCTTCATATTAACCTGAGTGTTTTCTGAACTAAACTGTAAAAAAAAATGAAGACAGAAAGAAAAAGTAAGGAAGAAAAGAAGAAAGAGGGAGAAAGAAAGGAAGAAGAAAAAAGATGTTTCTAAAAAAGAAAAACAAAATGAAACTTAAAAGCTAACTCTGGCCATGTGTTTGATGAAAGAACTAATGACTGGGAGAACTAAGAATCAAGCTATAACCTCAGAGACTCAAGTATCTGAAATAATTAAATGTGTTTTAATGATTGTCGGTTTTCCTCAAGCCCACAATATCATAAGTTATTTATTTTGGAAAGTCTGAAAGCCATTAAAAAGTCCCTTTTAGGTTGGTCTCATGTATGAACAAAGAAAAGAAAATGTATCCAGAAGACAAGAGCAAAGCTAGACCTCAGGCTATGCTTTTAGACACCAGGCAGGATGGCTGTGTTTGAGCTATCGAATTATTGCTGTATTCATTTGTTACACCAAGGCTAGATCAGATACTAGGCAACTTTCCAGAAGCTCTGCCATTTAATGCGTCTAGACAGAAGAACAAAATACATCATGTTATAAAATTTCATGAGCTGATAAGATGGGAGGTAGGCATGAGGCAATATCTCCCATGTCCATCTGAGGATGGCCTGATTGCCTGGTCTGTGGATTACAAGCCATAGTGGCAATGTCTGTGTGTGGATGGGCAGATACCATCTCCCATTCAGCCCACTGAATGGGGCTTTACAAAGCTCCAGAGCTTAGTTTATATTAATGTAGTTTCTATAATGTATGAGCAGGCAGAAGAGGGAGTTATGAATGCAGAGCTTGCCAAATTCTGACTATGTCATTCCTGAGAGATACACCACTGTCCAAGCGCAGTATCCAGTATTTGTCTCCTCTCTAATAAGGTTGCTTGGGCCCTTATGATGTAATATCTGTACAGTCCAAAGAGCAACGTGAGGGGGAAAACTCAAGCATGATAATGGCCACGGAGGTTCTCACTTGGTACCACCTGCTTTTCCACCAACCTGAAGCAAATGAACTGTCTCAATGCTGAAGATGTGCAGAAGGAAGCGGGAGTACCTAGGCACTATTATTTGAGAAATATGTGTGGAAATACATGCAACTCCCAAGTGTCCCTGGTTGCATTTCATTTAAACGAAGAAAGACACATCACAGAATGTGCTTGTGTATCCCATTAAAAAAAGTCTCCAGTCTGACACATCTCCCCGGCTCATCTACAGTAACATTTACTCCTTATGCAGAAAAATGTGCAGTACAAAAATAATATTTATAAAATCTTTTACTGCTTTAGATGGACAGGATTGGACTTTTAACAAAGGCCTCTTCAATGCAAGGGGAAGATTATATTTGAGTGACCTATGATCTATAAAATGCCTAAAAGGTATTCTAAAGTATGAGACTTACTCAGGCTAATCCATTTTAAATAAATTACATGCCTTCATTATTTAATATGAACAAATGTTAGAGACTATCCACTTGAAGTATTTTTAGCACCAGATTGAAAGTTGAATGTGAGAAACATGTCTAGTCATCAACTGTCACTAAATAACAAAAGGAAAATAACCTGAAGATTCAACAAGAGAACTTGTATTGCATTTATTGAATGCCCTTAAGAGTCTTTTTCAATTGTAGACTATTAGGGTTTTTGATAGTTTTTATATTCACCAAGGTCACCATCACCCTGGACTCCTTCTCACCTCTTCTCCCCATTTATCAAACTTTATCTCCCCTCCTCCACTGCCACAGGGACGATGTGTGTATGCACATCTTCTCTGGTCAATGGATTTCACACGAAACAGGGGTACGTTCAGTTTCTGCACTAGAACAAAATCTTCTGAGGATCATTCATCCTGTTGGAACTACCAGGTGTAATCTGGTAGGTCTGACAAAGTTGGGGCAGTGGGAATTTTCATGGAGCCTTCAGACACCTCTTGCATACAGTTCAGGCAGAGAACCATAGGGGACGCCTTACGTTTTTCTCCCTTGCCATTCTCTATGGATGCTGTAGGTTTGAGTTCAATTACCACTTTGAAATAAGTCAGTCTGAAGACTGAATCTATGAACTCCCTTTCCGAAATGGCTCCTGGTTTTTTTGTTTGTTTGTTTGTTTTTAAAGCTGGTCTTGTCTAGATAAGCAACAGGTAGAGAGTTGGTAGACACTCCCCTGGAAGGCAGTCAAACCTCAACTCCAGCATCTGAGATCCTAGAGTACCGAGCTGTCCTGAACTTGGAGGTAGCCCTTGCCAACTGCATCAGACGATGAAAACCTTGGCATATGGAAAGAACCCTCTCTGGTCATCAGTATAAAGGACCAGCTGTCTTCGGTTTCTGGGGGATTTCTTTTTTCTTATTTTGGTTAATCGCCAGCATTTATCTGGATTTCTCCATTGAATCTTGCAGGATGAATTTTCAAGTGTATTTTGAGAGTCAAGTACAAGGAGAGGTCAAGGGGGTATTTTCCTTTGGATTTCATTGAAGTTTACGGCATGAATTTTCTGTGGGAGCCACATGAAGCCACGGCACAGGCAGCTTACATAATAGGCGTGTACTCTCTCACCATTCTGAGGACTGGAAGCCCGAATCAAAGTGTTGGACTGACCTGGTTTTCTGTGAGACTTCTCTCAGTGGCTGGCACTCCCCACCTCCCAGTGCATCCTCACATGGCTCTCCCTCTCTATGTGTTTGTTTCCTAATCTCCTCTTATTAGAACATCGACCATATTGGATTTGATCTCATTCCTATGACCTCATTTGAACTTACTTACCTCTTAAAAGTCCATACTTCTAAATATAGTCACATTCTGAGATACTGGGGAGAGGGGGGAAGACTTGGAAATACAGATTTGGAGTAGACAGAATTCAATCCATCTACCCATGAAATGAAAGGATTTACCTACCACCTCCTGGGCTTCCTCCAGCTGGCCATCCATCTGCATATGAAATCATGGCTATATGGTTCTGCTTTACCATCTCCAGCATTAATGCAGAGCCTGGCATTCTGGGAACAAGTAACTCTGCATGGTTTTAAAATTTTGTGATGAATGGGTGTGGAAGCTGAAACACCTCAAGCACATAAAGGCTCTGAAATAAGTCCAAGACATATAAAGGCTGTCATCTCACGTGGTAGAGGGAATGAATAGGTACTGTGTCTTTTCTGATTCTGTGACAATTATATTGTAGATAATCTGAGAGGCCTGATTGAAAGTTCTCTGCAGTATGAACTTTTGAGTTTATTTATCTTGCCTCAATTTGAAAATTGAGACAGATGTTATCTGTGCAACAGCCATCTTAACTGGCATGTTTTGCTGAGGCATTCGGTTGTAGTCCTGTTCAGTTCCTAACTCCTGAAGTGTTCATGTCTGCAGAGAACGTCAGTTTGAACTCGGAGACCGCCTACGGAGAGTATGCTGTGGAGCTGTTGAGTGGCCATTTGTCAGTCACTGTCCTAACATTCTCTCCTGGAATATTTGGGCTTCATCTGCCTCTCCCAGTCTATTAAAGCTGTCAGAGTGGCAGCTTCTTACCTTGAGGCTTGGGCTTGGTGAGTTTGCCGCAGGGCTTGGAGATGGTGACTGTCTTCTGGCAGTCAGCGTTGTGAAGAGCTCGCTTCAGACTTCCAGTTCTGGTCTTCAAGGCGGTATTCAGGTCACATTCTCCCCAGGCCTGGAACTGGTATTTGCACTCAGCTACAAAGCATGATAAAATGAAAGAAAAAATCATTAAGAGAGCTTACTGAGGGGATAATGAAGGTGCAATTTTGATGTCCAATTTTTGGATTTAAGCCATTGTACATTCATGCCTAGGCAGTTGTAAGAAACAACACAGGGACATTCCATACCTTCTTCACCCAATCCCCCCCTGTCCAGTTTCGGCATTTTGAATAACTGTGGGCCTATCCTGGAAAATGGGAATTGATGCATTTTCAAGAGTGTAGGCAGATTTCATCATTTTCATATGCATGAACATGTCTAGTTCTATCAGTGTAAATGCATGTGATAAGCACCATCGAAGGGTGTAAAGTCAGTCCCAGTGCAAGGGGCCCATTGTCACCTCATAAATAGTCACAGTCCTCTTACCTCCTACATTCCTTACAATCACAACTCTCTTCTCCAGCTCATTTCATTCTGGAGATGAGATCTTAAGCCATGTAAGCTGATGTGTTTGGCTACTCTGGCGTCCACAGAAGTTAGAAGGTGGTGTACAGCTTTAAACTGGAATAGCTAATGGTTGTGAGCCACCATACATATGGCGGTGGTGGGAAATGAACCCAGGTCATTACAAGAACAACAGGTGCTCCTAACAACTGAGCATCTCTCTGGCTCTGAGACTGGCTATTTCTTTACTTAGCATGGATTTCTGGTGATCAACTCAAGTTGAGTGAATCAAGAGTATCTACTTTTATACATCTGAGTAACCTTTTACTATGCAGATATATCGAAGTTTATTTATCCCTTCACAAGCTGAAAGATGCCTGGACTGCTTCTATATTTTGGCTAAAATATACATCCCTATGCAAATGTTACATATTCATAGAAGGGGTTTTGTGAAAATGTTTATCCCCCTCTGAAAAAAAAAAAAGCCCAAGAAATTGCTGAGTTACATAGTAAGCACAACTCAGGTTTAATTTCATATAAACATAGAGCAAGCAACACCTCTGAAAAGTAATTTTTTTTAGGGTGACTGTGCCATTCTTCATTTCCACTGACAGTAAAGACAGGCCCTAGCATCTCTGCATCTTCACTGGCATTCGATATCATAATGTTCTAACCCATTCTGATGGGCACATAGTAATATGTCACCAGGGTTTCATTCTCTCTTCCCTTAATGGGACAGAGAAATGTACTATCTTTCCAGGTGTCTATTCATTGCTCTATAGTCTCCTCAGAAAACATGTGTGTTGATATTTACTAACTGTCTTCTTGGATAGTTAGGGTTGTTTGCTTGCTTGTTTCGATTCTATATTGATTTTTAATATTTAAATAGATGTTCACGATATGAATCCTTTAAGACACATCCCACAAACTTTTTATAAGTGAGTCTTAGCGGTGGCCCATACTAGTTAAAGTCTAATTTATGTGAATTCTATTGCCATTATGGCAGTTACTGTGATTCATAAAATGTGCTCCAAAGTTACAGAAGTCAGGGCCACATGTGCACACAATTATTCTCCGTCTTTATTCACATTTCAGCTACGGTGTGTTTCTATAAGGCACAGGAAGGACACCATGGTCATTATGTCCCATGGTGGTCAGGAAAAACACAAAGTGTGTGATGGAGAAGAGAAAGCCATTTGTATTTTTAAATTGGCGTAGGAACACTGTGAAGATAACTCAATGGACAAAGGGCTTGCCTCATACACAGATGAGAATCAGAGTCTCGGCCCCAGAACCCACATAAAAAAGCTGGGCAGATGTGGCAACCCAGCTGTAATCCCAGTGTTCTGGAGTCAGAGACAGGGATCTCTGTGGCAAGCTGGCTACCTTGATTAGTGGAATCACTGAGCTCCAGATTCAGTAAGGGACCCAGCCTCTGAAAATGCAGATAAGAGCAACAGAGAAAGACACCCAGCATCAACCTCTGGTATTCACACATGTGACCTGGACATAAATGCACTCACAAACACACAAGTGCACATGAACACTACACAATACAACACACACACATGCGTGTAGATGGATGTGTATGGTTAAAGATGGAAATGTTGAATAATGGGTTAAGGATGGAAATCTTGAATATTGAAATAAAGCTGAAAGTGTTGAGAGAACTTGTCTCAAGTAGATATATCAGAATACTGAAAGGGGAAAGCAGAAGGTGAAGTGGAGGAGATGAAGGAACAGGAACATTATTGGGAGGGCACCGGGGCATGTTTTATGCCTGTAGAAGCAATGATTCTTAACTACAAACATTTTTGACTACCAAATGACATTTGGCCAATTTTCCTGTATTATGGTTAAAACACTAGCAGATGACAAGGATGTTGCTAATTATCCTACAATGTACAGGAGAAAAACAAACAAAGACAACCAAAATCCATCCCCTGATATCACTAGTGAGGAATCTGAGAGGCAAGCTCTCTGGTCACCTTGTGTCTAAGAAAATGATGTATTTAATTTAACATAAACATGAGTTGGCCTTGAAAATAAATTTGATAGAAATATTCCAAAAAGACTTTCATACTAGCAGACTAAAGCAATAGGAACACGGGGTGAGACTGACCTCCAAACTGCTTCTTCCAGTTGCAAGGGATCTTACATCTCTGTGTCTTCATAGTCTGCTTGCACTCGGCGCCAGTGCGAGTGCCCTCGCGGGTGCCCAGTCCACAGTCTCCACTGGTGGGGACACACACACTCCACTGCCATTCTCCACAGTCAGATTTTTTCACTTTTTTCTCTGCAAGCAAGGACACAAAAGCAGTCACCATGCAGAAATGTCTCAAGCTCCTCGGCATCTCGATTGTGAAGTCTATGAGTTTTGTCTTTATCAGCATTGTCCAGGAAGACAGGGGGACTAGCACAGATGTCTTCTCAATGATTAAGTCAATGCATGGTTAAGAGGAGAGAGAAAGAAAACATGGGGGTGAGGGGCAGAACTAATACTACTAAATCATGTGAGTGATGGAGACTGTTCTAAGTGAATCGCTAACATTTCCTTTTAGAAACAAATACTTCTCTGTGAAGGCATTGCCTTCCTTCCTGCTTCCTGACCACCGTGCTGTGAGCTGTGATAGACCGACACCTCTGAAGCCCTAACTGAAATAAAGACGCCTTCCTCTTAATTTCATGTCTCAAGTGTTTGAATGCAGCAATGAACAGTTAACTAACAAGCTTGCGCCAGATGCAATCTGAAGATTTGTGTATTTTTTATGAAAACCTCCGAGAGTATGACATTTTGCAAAAAGAAGAAAATATTTTGGTGAAAATAAAAAATCCCAAGCAGTTTAGAAAAAGTTTGAAAAATGAAGAAGAAAGGTCTATTGGAGGTACTAGCAGCCAGACTAACAATTTCATTGAAAATTGATGATCTGGTTTTGTTCTGTAGATAGAAAGGCATAATGGAAATGTGGTATAGTTCCATTAAACACCTCAGTGTCACAGCCCACTCATGACTACGCAAGGGCTTGTGCATTCCGGAATAAAATGAGGTGCCATAAAATAAGTCTCACATAGGGGTTCCCTAAATAATTAAAAGGAAGTTAAAAATGGTGGGAAGGACTAGAAGCAGGTGGCTGTGCTGCTCCATTACCAGCCGAGGAAGCATCTCTCTGTGACTCCACTACTTACCTGGCTTCTCTTTCTTCCCAGCCTCAGCAGTGTCCACGGCTGCCAAGATGAAGATGAAGGCCAAGAAGGCAGCTGCGAATTTTCGACGTTGCTGCTGGTACTGTTGGGATGACATTTCTGGGAACGAGGAGAAAAAGAAAGAAGGTGATTTCAACCAAGTCAGGATAAAGATTCGGCTCTATAATGAAGCACCCTTACCTGAAGCTTCTGGAGCACTGGGATTTAGGGAAATTGTATTGATTATTGCAAGTGGCATTTTATCATTTTCCCCAACAACTACAAAAAGCAATAAGTCACATGGCCATTGACAATATTCAACCACTCACCGTATCAGATTTCATAGCCACTTGTTATGGATGCCCCTGGGGTAATGTAAGCAAGAAAACCTTGAAGACTGATTTTGAGCAGATTCTTGCGATCCATCTTGCTGCTTGCATCACTTGGTAATAACAACTACAGTCATCTTCAGGATGCCTGGAAGTTCCTGGAGGCATCCATGGGACTGCAGTCACAGGGTTCTTCAGTACGGCCATGGCAAATGATAGGGCACAGTAATGTACTGACTGGTTTTTTATGTTTAGATATATTTGCCAGTGAGCAGCATCTCTGATTCTTATCTATCCATGTTCATTTCAAACATAATATCATCCCATTATCTTTTAGAGTGAAACACAGAAATAGAGCAGGCATGCTATGATACTCAAAAGTTACAAATGGACTTTACTCAAGAACCACTAAACCAGGGCTGGAGAGATGGTTCAGAGGTTAGGAGCACTGGCTGCTTTTCCAGAGGTCCTGAGTTCAATTCCCAG
>LOEQ01001062.1:28303-40614 GCA_001685075.1 Bramus lutescens
GGACCTTGGGAAGAGCAGGCAATGCTCTTAACTGCTGAGCCATCTCTCCAGCCCACAACTTGCTTTTCTAATTCATAAATATCTAAAAATTGATAGCATGTTTACTAAGTTTGTATCAATTTTCATGACGTTAGAATTGTCACTTATTAGTTTTGCATTTTCCTCGCTATCGATGACTGGTCTTGATAGTATGAATAAACATATTTTACCTACAAACAAAAATTAACATTTTTTATCACTTAGTCTTTTCAAATATGAATTCTGTTGCCATGTGCAACACTCAAGCCCAAATGGATCAAAGACCTCAACATAAAACAAACCACATTGAAATCCGTAGAAGAGAAAGTGGGAAGCAGCCTTGAATGCCTTGGCACAAGAGACTACTTCCTAAATATAACCCCAGTACCACAGACACTGAGAGCAGCAACTAATAAATGGGACCTCCTGAAACTGAGAAGCTTCTGCGAAGCAAAGAACACAGTCAACAAGACAAAACAGCAACCTACAAAATGGGAAAAGATCTTCACTAACCACACATCAAACAGAGGGCTGATCTTCAAAATACACAAAGAACTCAAGAAACTAAACATCAAAAGAACAAACAATCCAATAAAAAAAATGGGGTACAGACCTAAACAGAGAACTCTGAACAGAGGAATCTCAAATGGCCAAATGACACTTAAGGAAATGCTCAACATCCTTAGCCATCAGAAAAATTCAAATCAAAACAACTCTGAGATTCCATCTTATACCTGTAAGAATGGCCAAGATTAAAAACATTGATGACAACTTATGCTGGAGATGATGTAGAGTAAGGAAAACACTCTTCTATTGTTGGTGGGAGTGCAAACTTGTACAATTCTGCTTTGGAATTCAGTATGGCAGTTTCTCAGAAAATTATAAATCAATCTACCTCAAGACCCAGCAATACCACTCTTAGACATATACTCAAAGGATGCTCAAACATACCACAAAGATATTTGCTTGACTATGTTCACAGCAGCATTATTTGTAATAGCTAGAACCTGAAAACAGTCTAGATGTCCTTCAACTGAAGAAATAGATAAAGAAATTTTGGTACATTTACAAATGGAATACTACTCAGTGATAAAAAAAATGACATCTTGAAATTTGCAGACAAATGGATAGAACTAGAAAAAAACATACTAAGTGAGATAATGCATACCTAGAATGACAAATATATGTACTCACTTCCAACTGGCTTTTAGCCTACAGTCCACAACCCCAGAGAACCTAGACAACAAAGAAGAACCTAAGAGAGACATACATGAATGCACCAGGAAGGAGAAAAAAAGCAAGATCTTCTAAATTTCTCTTTCATTCAGGATTTTCAATTTTGACTTCCACATAGATTTTGCTTTGATGTGTAAAAATTACCTGCAAATTACCCTTTTTCCAGGTTTTCAAGATAGGATTTCTTTATGTAGCTTTGGAGCCTGTCCTGGCACTCACTCTGTAGACCAGGCTGGCCGTGAACTCACAGAGATCCACCTGTCTCTGCCTCCCCAGTGCTGGGATTAAAGGTGTGCGCCACCACCACTCAGCCATCACCTGTAAATTATTTTAACTATCTTGTTATGATGTAAATTATTGTGGGAATCTGAGCATTCCCAGTAAGAAAACACAACTCTGAAGAAAACTTTCTGACTAAGCAATGGGGTGGTGATGTCCCTGGAAAGTTCAGAAGTCATTCTGATTAAACCAATATTTTAATAACTCAGTTTTTATGGGACTATAAAAAGAGTAAAGGTTTAAAAGAAGAGAAAGAAATGTACTGATTAAAATTACCCAAGTGCACCAAACAGTATTTAACACCATTTGAGTGCTCCAAATAACACTCAGTTAACTTTCTCACACATCCCTGGTCCAATAAATATGTGAGTGATATATATGTGTGCAGATAGCAGCTTGCATGTGGTATTTTAATATTTGCCTATTTATCCTCAGCATCAAAAAAGCTCAAGCTTTCTCTGCATATAGTTTATTTTTGTTTATTCTCCAACATGCTGGGTACCAGATGAACATAGAAGTAAGAACAAGCCCCCCTCAGACACACAGAGCAATTAGGGAAGTGGCTAATTATTCTTCACACTGAGAAAAAGACACAATGGAAGAATAAAACTTACTAAATTGGCTGGGTTCTTTTGAGGAATTTCTTTATTTCTTACCACCTTCTGCCATCTCTATTGTATTTGACCTGACAGACATAATTCACTGGGTTTAACAAATTGGAAACTACCACAAATGGATTCTGGGATATAATGCATACTGTTGAGTTATCTCAAAGAAGCCTGAAATTCAATGACAAATAAAGGAACCAACTGGAGAAAAGCATTCACTTGTTGCACTTCAGGGCTGGCTAGCATGTGTAAGAAATTCCTCCTTTCTAAAGCATTGGAGTAGGGTCTAAGAGTTTGAAAATGGCAATAACTGGTGTAAATACAGACAAGGATCCTGGAAACTGTACCTTCTTGTCCTATTTAGAAAGACTAATATAGTATCTGGAGGCATAATTTTTTATTCAAACTTTAATACTACCACTGATTTTTTTCTGTCTTTGAACAAAATCAGAACATCACAACCCCTTGAACTGGTTTTGCTATCAAAAGAGTGGGTGTGAGCTGTAGGGCTGGTAATAAAACAACTGCTAGAGACACGTCTCATAAAGCCCACAGGGTGCAGAAACAAAGATAGCACGGAATAATAGGAATTCCATTTTCAGCTTGGCTTACCTCTACCACTCTGTGGTTTGCATAGAAAGTGTCCTTTGAGAATGAGAAGCTTGATCCCCAAATCTAGCAAGTCAAGCATTGAAGAAGTTAGCGTACTGTTAGATGGACTCCGCCTTTATCAGTGATTGAATCCACGGATGAATTAAAAATCTGAGCAGAGTATTAGAGACAGTAGAGGTAGAAGGATGGAGACTGGCTGAGGCAGCAGGTCACTAAGGATGTGTCCTTGACGGTCATGTCTCACCCCACCCCCTTTCATTACTTCTGTCTGCTTCCCCACCTCCATGAGATGAACAAACAGACATGGTCCTACAAGATTCTGGGTCACCTTGGCCTCAAAACAGTGGAGTCAGCCAACACAGACTAAACTAGCTGATACTGTGAGCCAATAGAAATCTTTGCTTCTTTAAACTGTTGGACTGTTTTTCAGTGTTGAAAAGTTTGACAACACAAATGCTATTTTATTGAAAAAATATAATAAATGTCAAACTTGGCATTTTTGTTTTATATCAAAGCAAAATGTCACAAGACATAGAAATTATTTAATTAAAAATCAGCTAAAGGCTCCATTAGTCTTTTCAGGACATAGATTCATTCTGCCTTTACTTTTGGAAGCATAATACAAATTCAAGAAACAGCTCATAGTATATCCTTTGAGTCCTGAACCCAGCATTGAAAATTAGTGACTATGTCAATGCAATTCAACCGTGTGAAGTGAGGAAAATCACCTCCGTTTACAATTATATTCTATGCCCTTCCACATGGAAAAATATCCTCTTCCATCTTTTTATTTGAAGTAGTGAAGACAAAGAGAGCCCCCGTGCTTAGAAGTTGCTCCTAAAACTTTGATCTTGAAAAAGTCACAGAAATATAGCTTAAAAATGGGAAAAATTAAGCTAAAATAATATCATAGCTGTTTGAACCACTGGCTATATAATACATAGACAATGGGCTGGAAACAATCATTGCTCTCTCCAGAAGTGAATCATAAGGAAAACTGATCAGCATGCCTAAAAATGCATCTGTATCCATTCACAACACTAGAACATACTAGACATTTTGTGCTTTACTTTCTTTAATGCCTATGAAATAGTATTTTTTTAATCCACATGTGCTCAACTATGTTCATAGCAGCATTGTTTGTCATAGCCAGAACCTGGAAACAACATAAATGGCCCTACACTGAAGAATGGATAAGGAAAATGTGGTACAGTTATGCAATGGAGTACTACACAGCAGAAAAAAATAACGACATCTTGAAATTTGCAGGCAAATGGATGGAGCTAGGAAACATCATATTGGGTGAGCTAACCCAGATCCAGAAAGACAATTATCTTATGTACTCATTCAAATGGTTTTTAAACATAAAGCAAGGAAAACCAGCAAATCACAATCCCAGAGAACCTAGACAACAAAGAGGACCCTACATACATGGATCTAATCTACATGGGAAGTAGAAAAAGACAAGATCTCCTGAATAAATTGAGAGCATGGGGACCATGGGAGAGGGTTGAAGGGGAGGGGAGAGGCAGGGAGGGGAACAGAAAAAAAATGTATAGCTCAATAAAATCAATAAAGAATAAAACAAAATATTTAGTTCTTTTTAACCTTGTAAAATGAAACACAAGACATTGAAAAATCATGCAAAGACACAGAACATCTGAGTGAATCTTTATAAAAATAGAGGCTTGTCAAGGAACTTTGCACATTCCTTGTCCTAGCTATAGCTCATCTCTCAACAAGTAACTCACAGAGAAATTCTTTTCTTGTATTGTTTGAGGGTTTTATTTAAATATGTTTTAGACTTACCTACTTAAAAACATCTGAATGCTTTTTGGCTTGCTTTTAACATACATAATAACCATCCACTGACTTCCAGTTCTTGCTTTTTACATTTTTAGAAAGTACAAACCATTTAATCAATATACCCCACATTCTGGATTTTGGTAATTACAATTCACTATTCCTCTGTCCAGCTGAAAATTAGCAACTGGATATAGAGCCCTTCCCAGAATGACTTCTAGAATTCAGTAATTAGCCATTTATGTCTCCTGTTTGACCTTGTTCTTCTGACTCTACTGAAATCTCCAGATCACTCGGTTTCCTTAAGTTTAACATCAACTACTTAGTTCACTAGTAGACAACTAGTCAAACATAAAAAACTTAACAATTCAAAACTGAAACAAAACTTAATATTCATCTAAGTAATATTTACCTTCCTAAAGAAAAACTAAGGACAACCATGTACTTATTGGAACAAAATACCCCAGGGATTCCTCTGATGTGTTCTGGCTTGGTAATATACTAATAAATCTATTTTGGTGAAAAACATGTAGCCTTTCAGTTCCGGCCCTTATCAATCTTTACAAAGTATGTAAGTTTCCTGAAAATTGCTGTCTCTGTCAAATTGAGCTCTAAGTATGCAGAACCATGCGAGAATAAGGAAGGGAAAATGAGTCTCTACAAGAACTCAAGACAAATGAGTATATTTGATAATATTCGCTATTTCCTTTATAACATGACTGGTATCTAGATGTGCTTGTTAATTAGTGGTAGATCAAACTAGTTGAATGGTTCCAATTATCTGTGTTATTTCTTACTGCTTTAATTTATATAATCAAAACAAATTTTAAATTTAATTTCAAGATTTTAGAATTTTCTAGTTTCTTCATGAGCATTTTAATGGTTATCTACTACAATTAAGTAAAAGAGCAATTAATAGCACAGAGCAGTGGCTCTCAACCTTCTTAATGCTGCGACCCTTTAATATGGTTCCTCATGTTGTGGTGACCCCTACCAAAGCATGATTTCATTGTTACATCGTAACTATAATTTACTATTATGAATAATAATGCAAATATCCAATGCACAAGATATCCGATATGTGATTCTCAAAGGAGTCATGACCCACATGTTGAGAACTGCTTTTCCAAAGGACGGACAAACAGTCCATTCTGCAGAGAAAATCCTCAAGCTCATAAAGTAAACAATTAAAAGGTTTCAGGAAGTCCCTGAAACTGACAAGGCACACTAGACTTTACCCTCACCAAGTCATTATAAGCAGTAACGTTGGGAGCATTGAACCGCCAGATCCTGAATTTCTTGTAAACAACTTGTTTTCCTCTGCTCTGAGGCAGCCTGCAGCTGCTCTGAGCACGAGACCCTCAGGAGTTCCTGATGGCAGGAGAGTGGTTTCTGGTGGGTTTGGCTGGGGTGTGGCTATCAGTTAAGGATCCCTATATAAGCGGCTCTGGTACACAATAAAGAGGGCATACTTGGGGCATTCCTGTTTCAAGGGTGACCCGTGTCTCTGTGAGTCTTGGTGCATTTCAATCTCCAGCCCCTTGCCAGGTTTACATCTGTATGGTAGCACATAGAGTGCAGATGGGTGTGGTGTGCTACAAGTAAGGACTTCTGGAAACACACTCTGAGTGAGACCAGCCAAGCCGCCTGAAGGAAACAGAGACCAGCAGTGCTGGCTTAGAAGCCTCCGAAATAAGCTGAGATGTCTGGGATGAGATAGATCAGTCCAGTTGCTTAGAAGAAGCTCAGGTCAATCTAAATAACTTGAAACGACACTCTCAAGCTTATTGAGCTGCCTATAAAGCCGCACAGTGCAGTACAGGTTTCTTGTCTTCACGGGGAAAACTTTTGGTTTGTCTTCGAACAGCTCCTGTCAGTAACAGCTCACCCATACTCCTGTAAGTTATCCCAATTAAGTTTAATTGGCTCGCCGAGCTGACTTTGCCGGTATTCTTATGTGAATCTGTTGTTGGCTCCCTGTCTGGAGTAGCAGACATTTGTTCTTTTCTCCTGAGAGTGTCACGTACACGGCAGACCCACGGTATCTCTCTCCTCTGTATTCTTCTGTGTTACACTGTAGTCTTCTTACCAGTTTGTCTTTAGCTGACTCCGTCATCAGGCTTCTCCTGTAATGGATACTGAATGTTGCCTGGCAGGGATGGCAATGCACACTCTTTTTATCCTGTCTCCTGAATCACCCTCCCACCTCTCTGGTTTTCTTTTACTCTAGCTTCCTCTGAAACCAAGTTTTCCAGGCCAGCTCTAAAGGGCATTCATTTAATTTTATATGGCCCATGTCCTAATAACATGAAACTCTCAGACATAACCATTTCAATGGCATAGTTGCAGCTTCCAGAGCATGTGATATTTTGGATATTTCCGTTAATAATTGCTCCCCAGTTCTCATAACCTCTATATAAAGTGGGCGTGTGCTATGTGAGAAATGCACAGTGACTATGAGACAGAGTCCTCTTAAGTATCCTGTAAGGTGGGGAGAAAGGAGAATTGAATGAGTAAGGATGTTTCCTTGAGGTAAATTATGAACCGTCCTCTCTGAGTACCCTGGCCCAAGTAGCCACATTGCTCAGGAGAATGGAGGGTGGGAGAGAGTTAGGACATGTTTTATTTATTGATTTACATATTTACTTACATATTTGTTTTGGAAAAATGTAGAAGTTTCAACCTTCTCCATGAAGAAGGAAGGAAATGAGGGAAACTTGAGGCAGGAGGGCCGCAGAATCAATGCATAGAGATGGCATTTGCAAGATGTTTAGCCATGTAGGGGAGAGGGCAGCACACAGCAGAGACTAAGCCATCTAAAGGAGACTGACGCAATGACTAAAACTGATATAAAAGTGTTTTTAGAAAATCAAGTGTTTATGACTTTAAAAATCTAGTTTGTTATTGGCCTTGTCTCATTATGGGAGATTGGAATGACCTTTCTTATTTGGGGGCATTAAAAAGCAAAGGAATGTATTGACCAACTGAATCATAATCTAGATGTAAGAATCACTATTAGTAACAAGTCATGAATAAATGTCCTCGGTTGGCTGCAAACTTGACTCTGTATTGTGCAGCCCAGCTCAATAAAAGAGTGTATCCCAAACCATGTAACCTTGGCTACAAATGGAAAGGATCAGTGCCAGGAGTGTTACTGTGCTTTCGTGTTGTTCTAAAACAATTCAGTGTGGCTTTACGAACTACTGTGTTCAGACAACATGTCTAGTATCCGGTGACTTTGCTCATTCAGGCGGAGCGACTCAATTAAAAAAAATAATTAACAAAACAGCATGCAGATTTTCAAGTTCACTGGCATGCCACTAAGCAAATGAATAGTGCCACACACTTTGGGGAAAGATTAAGAATACATATTGTGGATCTGATCTCAGTGATGTGTGTGAGGCAGGGAGTTCTCTGGACAGCATCAGTCTCCGGTGCAGAGGGAAAGCGGCTGTGCATCTGCTACTACTAAATATGATCAATAACTACTAAAAATGATCCATGCGAAAAGAATTTTACAAAGGAATCTGATCAGTTGATAGAACTGATCCAAAGGAGACAGACTCTGATCCCATTCCTCCTAGAACAGAAGGCCCTGTAATACATTAGCCTGGACAGCACAGTTGTCTATGAGACCCCGGGTAGAGTGGGCTTTAGGGAACCCTCGGGTATAGTGAAGTGTGGATTGCATGTAGACAAGACTGCGTCTCTCCTAGAAAGTGTCACAAGCTTTGTGGGACTGACTAACCATGAATTCTAAGACTCTGCTATCCTTTGGTGCCCATCTGTGAGTAACTCATGAGGATGTTCTACCTGGAGCATGCTGGCTGATACTGAAGCATACAGGTGGTAGATTTAGATTCTTCCAGAATGCATACAGATGCATGGTAAACTTGATTTGCAGTTATTATTCAAGCTAGCAAAGAAAGTTTTCCTTAGGATGTGCAAACACATCTGCACTAGTAATCAATAACTCAGCCTAATAACTTGGTATTTCTCTATAAAAATATAAACAGGTCTACACTTGGATAGAAATGTTTTTAGTAATTTGCTTTATTTGACTGAAAACTTTGAGAAAATTTTCCTTTAAATATTATTTTACTGCATTTGTGTCTGTGTGTATGTAAAGTCACATGAATGCAAGCATGTGAGAGCCAACGTGAGCATGTAGAAGTCAGAGAGTAGTTCTTGGGAACTGATTCTCTCTTATCCAGGGATTGAACTGAGGTTATTAGGATTGCATGCAAGCACCTCTATCCACTGAGCCTTCTTGGTGAACCTGTGAAGCATTCTGTAGAGGTCGGTACATATCTATCCAATTCCTGGACCTCTTTGAGTCATTGGCAGAAACAGGAAGGCACTTTTTTTCTCCTTCGTTATGGTAAAAGCATTACGTCTTTCCTCAACGCTTCCTAGAAGATGGACTTTTCTTTTAGTTTTAGTGACAAAAGCTCCCTTGGTGGCACTTTGTCCCCTTGACTCTGGGCAACATTTTTTCTTATACTTTTTCAGTTCTCAGAGACCTCCCTGATGCCATATTAACTATGTTCTAGGTTCTTCTGCCACCGTGACTCAGCCGTGTCACATACAGCACCCAGAATCCAAGAAGCACTGTCTAAACTGATACCATCTTCCTGTCCATACTGCCTAAAATCACATCTAGTAGTTGGCCTATGCTTAGTTAAGTAAAGCAGGAAATATTAGAGCCTCTACCCTGCCCCCCACATACACACAAGTGCTGCAAACTCCTTCCCAGGCAGTTCCCATATTACTCAGAAGGTTTCAGACAGGTACTGAGGCACCACAAGGTAAGGATAAAATGTGTATTTCCTTGGTTTAGCCGGCAAATACTGGGTTATGAATGCCTGGTTCCATGCCAGGAACAAAACCTTAGAATAAATGAGCTGTTGCCCAGGGAGCCCTTTGGACTGAAGCTGGCCTCTGCTTCGAGAACGGAAGAGCTGAACCTTGCCATTCTTGATTTGCATGCCTTTCTGCTACTATTTCAAGTTGATTCAGTTCATACAACTCTAGCTTTCATTGAAGGCTGAGCTCATTGACTACAAAAAAAAAAAAGAATCAGAGAGGAAGGACAGAAATGCAAGGAAAGGCTTCATTGGTTATGCAGTGTTGCTTTGGGAAAGGGGAAGATCTTATTAGAAACCTGGCAAACTTACTTCATTAGGGACCTACTGACATCTGTAGTCAGAGTGTGCAATGTGGTTTAAAACTTGGATGGTCCCAGTAGCTTGGTGGGGGTGCTGGATCCCCAGCTGCTTTCTCAACCACATTCTCTGAATTCCTCCTCATGCTTTGAGCAATGGCAGAGAAAAGCGGCAACTGAGAAAGGTATGCTGAAGAGAAATGAGGTCCATTAGAAACTAGACACGTGACAAATGAGGATGGTGAGTCGAATTACTGACCCCATTCCCTAGAAAGCAGATTTCTGCCTTCTGCATACATGGTCACATGGACCTCACTTCCCCGCCCTCTTTTTTCCCATAAACAGCCACACTCAGTCTCCTTTCCCCAGAGGATCTGCTGTGTGCAGAGTTGGTGGACCAATTTGAGTATTACCATCTGCCCTTATATAGTGTGGGAGAGTCAGCTACTTCCTGACCCTTGCAGAGACTGAAGAAGGGCAGCTTCCACATTAATGAAAGGGCTTGAGCCCTTTTCATTCTTTCTTTGGAAGGATCAAATGTTCCCATCTAGTGGCCTCCCTTCCTCCCTAGAAATAACCAAACTTAGGGTTAAAATGACCATTGAAAATTAGTGAAGAATGATCAAAATAGTTCATGCATACCAAAACAAACCTTAGTTTTGTGGGAATATGTCTAAATTACAAAGACTTCAATGCTTCTGGGTATCTTGGTTTGGAGAAATTACTGGAAAAATGTTCTCAACACATACATCTAGGATTAACAGTCAAGTCTGTGTGTGTGTGTGTGTGTGTGTGTGTGTGTGTGTGTATACATATACATACATATATATACAGATACATATACATACATATATATAACTAACACACACACATATATATAATATATATATTAAGCTTATATTACTCCATTCTAGAGAAATAAACTTGAGGTTAAGGGAGATTAATCTGTTCTGTAAAGAATGCTAGTAATAATCAGAATGACAGCATAAGAAGAGTTCTGGTTCAATGTGCAGGTAATAGATGTTGGGATAAATCTGGAATCACATTGACAAGAGAATCAAGAGTAACAGTGTTCCGAATGGTGTACAGCTTTGACCTGAAATAAATCAATCAGAGGTTAACAAGGTAACTATAAAATGTTGCAACTAAACACATTTAAATTGATAAATCTAATCAACTTGTTTACAGCAGCTCACAAGGAGCAGGGAAGGGCTTTCTTGAGCACATGCTTAATGTGCACAAAGGAAAATGTGAATGCAAAACAAAACAAATGAACGACCCAGTCGTTGGCATGTCTGGGGAGTGAGAACTGCTGGAAAGTTCTTCCTTACATTGAACTGGAATCTGAAATTTTCATTTGCTGCTTTTCAGAGAGGAATGAGGCTGACTTCCTGCCAAGTCACAGAAAAATGGTGGGATACAGAATTGGCCCCAGTTATAACATGTTTGATGTGACTGGGACAGCAGGGAACCACCTACTAATGGATTAGAGATTATACACCCTGCGGGTACTAATTCTAACTCAATTCAAAGCTAACCTGGATCTTATAACCATAAGATTTTTTTAAATGGGATCTAATAAACCTTGCAACTACATGTAGGTAAGAAGCAATGTTCTATGTAATCTTTCTAGTCCTGTTGCCAGGAGAGCACCTAAGTAATTGACAATCACTGAAGAGATGAATGAATGAAATTTGAAAGACTGACTAGCCAAACCCAATGAAACAATAGCACATGGCTGATACTCTTAGGTTATTCGTTACCATTAGAATACATGTGCAAATTCTGTACTTTGGCTGTCAATTTTCAAGTAAGTAATAAATTTAAGTAAAAATGGATAACATACCCAAGGATGTTGGTATCTGAATAAAATTAAAAGGAAATTATTCTTTAAAATGATAGGTACTCCCAATAACTCCCGACAAACTCCCCTTTGTCCTGAAGGGATCATCTACCACCTTCACAATACTGTCATCCCCGTGACAGCTGAGATCAACAAGAAACATACTTAATGAGTCATTGTATAATTGACAAGACAAGAAAGTTCGCACGCTCTACATTGATGAAACAAATGTACAATAAAACTGCTAGAAACCTTAGTACTAAACAACATAAGCGCTCTGTTCAGTACACCAACCCCAGTATGTATGACTCCTAAAGTTTTGGCTCCATTGCAGTTCTGGGGTCTCTGACAGCAGCCTCCTTGGAGATCGTCTTTAAGAGGATTCTTAGTCTCACCTCGATGATCATGATATGGTAGCAAGACATCATGCTCTATTTGTAGGTAAGTAAATGAAATCAACACAAAAGAAGCAAAACAGAACCATCTCCCCTTCAAAAGCAAAAGTCTTGTTTTTTCACAAAGCCATTTATAATCATCAAATCACTAGTATAAATTAATGCATTGAGTAATGAAAATATAGATCAATTACTACTCTTTTCAGAAAGTACGATACAAGTATTTGAAGGAAGAGTTTTTTTAATGTGTTAAGAATTGGAGGATCTGGGGCTGGAGAGATGGCTCAGAGGATAAGAGCTTGTCTGCTCTTCCAAAGGTCCTGAGTTCAATTCCCAGCAACCACATAGTGGCT
>LOEQ01001062.1:51728-65590 GCA_001685075.1 Bramus lutescens
TAGATAGATAGATAGATAGATAGATAGATAGATAGATAGATAGATAGAGTATATATATTTCTCAAATATGTGTGTGTGTGCGTATGTTCCTCAAAGTAGCCTGACTCGTTGCTTAGCACCTCAGTATGTAATAAAATAGCCACTAGACCTGGGTGACTGTCAACATTTAAAATGTACCAAGTCTGAACCGAGACATGAGGTAATCGACCCAACTTCCAAAGATACAGTACTACAAATGATTCCCTATTATCTCATTTGTATTTCTTTATGTTTTAAGAAGTTTAAACTTGAAAGGGATCGTGAAACGAGCCAATCAGTACTCTTCTGAATGCCTGAATTAGAATCAAATATGAAATAGTTATAGGCTATCACTGGATTATGAGTGTTGTCTGCAGTTATTATTTGTAACTCTAAAGTGGTATATTAAATATGTTATTTTATATATTGAATTCATGATGATATACATCATTAAAACACATTATTAAAATTAGCTTCACCTGTTCTTTTTGGGTATGATTACAAGAAAAAAAAACAAGATCACACATGGGAATTATGTTGTATGTGTAATCTTTTTTCCATCAACTGGTGTTTAACCACACGGAGGGGGGCTTTGCCAACTCAAAACAAAACAAAACAAAAACAAAAACAAAACACTATGGCACAAATGGATGAAGGGATTTGGGAAGTTTATGCCACCTCAGCTCCTCTCCTATCCCTTCTTTTCTGTTCTAGAGGGGTCACTTGTATCTTGAGCTACAAACATAGGTACCATGATGCTATGGAGAGATGGCAGAGGTTAACCAGAAAGATAGATCCCTCTGGCCACAGAGTCCTCACTTACTGAAACATGAAGAGAAAAAAAAAAAACAAGAGAGAGAGAGAAAAATCCTGCAGAATTACTATCTCCTTAGACAGAAATACAAAACTGATCTGCTTCAGATAATACTGTGTTGTTGAGGTCAATTTGTGCAACCACGGCATGCTGTCGCCCTTGTTGCCATCACCATTTATAGTAATCACTATGATAACTATTTCTGTAAGCCACCAAAGATGGAAAATTTTCAAAATTCCATAATTCTGGAGAAATTCTAACACTAATCAGCTCAAAGAGAAATTTAATACTAATGCAAAACAATCATAAGGCTGACAAAGAAGGAGAGAGTCAACAAAAGAATTTCTAGATATGTTCACACGTAGGAGAAATATATAAAAGTGTGGGGACACTTTGGCTTATCACTTCACATCTCTCTCAGTTGGCTGATACCAAAGGATTATTTTCATATCGACTGCTTTTCCAATGAACAGTGTGTTATAAGAGTCATTAAGACACCAGTGATTGAAAGTAAAGGCCTCACCTTGCCTGTGCTGCAACTGGTTGCTCCAGTGTTTCTCTGGTGACAGTGAGGGGAGGGACCTTGTGGATGCTGAACAGAGAGACTCTGTGTAGCCTCTGGCTGACCAATACCAGGCACCACACCATGTAGCGCACAATGACATACCATGGAAGCATAGAGACGTGATTATTCTCCTGACTATCTGAGGATCCCGACATTGCTGGCCCCATTAGACACTGAAAACCAATGCAGATCAGAGGCCCTGGGACAGCCTACTTTTGTTCTGTTTGTTGTTCTATAGGAAGGTTGCTATAGCATGGGAAGTTGAGCAGTCTCTCTGCTGTCTAAAATGTACAAAGCATACCAAAAGTGTCCCAAAGCAGCACTCATTTCTACCAGCACAGATGTTTCCCAATGTTAAAAGAAGTACATACTTCAGGAAAGGACAGAGAATGTATAGAAATTCCTTGACTTCAGGAAGCTTCCATGAGATACAGTCATATAGAAAAATGATAAAGAGTAAAGTCATTTGTTGAAATGAGTTCATCATGAAGCAGTGAAGTTCAGTGCCCATACCCCAAGATTCCACCATCACCTCCCTTGGTGAATATATTTCGGCTTGGCTTTCCAATGGCTTTGTGGGATGCAAAGTCATGAGTGTTGCACAGGAGGAGGTGACCAAAGCGCAAGAGATTTTTAAGAGAAGTGAATGAACACTGGTCTAAACGTCTGAATCGACTGAAGGATTCCTTGATAATAGTAGCTTATGGAGAAGGGTCTTGACGGAGAGCAGGTGGTGGGTTCCAGTGCAGTCATTGATGAGCTTTTGGTTTACGTATCGCTCAAAACCACTTGGAAAGGAGGAAGTGCCACTGGAAAGAGATACGTGAGTGGACCGAGCGGAGCAACAGCGAAAGGTCTGATGGCCTTTAAGTCTAAGGTGGAAGCAGAGCGTTGAGAGAAGCTAGACAGAGGACGCATGAGGAGAGAACAGCCTGTAGCACAACCTTGGAGCTTAGAAACGCTGACCGCTAATTAACAGCTCAGAGTTGCCTATTTCCAACTTTTGTTACCCCCTTCACTGGCCAAGGCCAAACAGAAGCCAGATGGCAAAGGAACCTCCTGATACTCAGAGCAGCACAGAGAAGGGGAGCAACTAGATTTTGGGACGCATCAGCAAATGCTGAGTGGAGGTAAGTCCTATGGAAAGGCTACTGTTGGACTAGAAGGGCCAGGGTAGGGTAAATACCACCTGTGCCCTCACCAGTTTGCTCTCCCATTGCCTCCATAAGAAAAGCTCGCGCTGTAGAGAACAGAGCATCCATGATAGAGAATCGCAGCAAGAAATGCCTAAAGCGAGGACTAGCAGCAGAGATAGGGAGGACACAGTGCAGACAGCTTTAAGAGAACCTAAGAATCCATCGTCAGAAAAACATTGTTTGTAACCAAGACTTTCCAAAATCCTGAAATTTGACCTAATCCAATTTTTAATTACATTTTGATTGAACTAATCCTCAACTCTATTAGGTGAGCAAAAGAGGCTTTAGATTTTTTTTTCTAACTTAACCATATATTAACCTGAACTATTCAAAAGTTTATCGAGCCTCTGATTAGCCATTAACCAGAAGAATATGCCCCAGCCGTTTGCTTTAAGTTCTTAACTGTGAGACTTTTCCCCCAAAATTTTCTGATTCTTACAGAGGTTTTGATATGAAAATATTGGTAATTAAGGAGTAATACATTTTTTATATAACTGAAGTTTCAAAATCTATGGCTGGTCCTGTGAGATACACTGTGCCCCGCCCTGCAACCCTGCCCCCAAAGTAATTAGAAACAACTTGGGGGGGGGCGCTCAGCACACCATAATGAGCGCAGATTGTTGCCAGGGTCACCCTGCCTCCTTTTTAGCCCTGTGGCCTTCAACTGTGAAGGAAGATTATTTCTGGCTTTCCTACCTAGCTTAGCAGGAAGCAACCAACTTCTTCACCTCCCTGCAGGGACTTGAGTTCTCTGGAAGGAATTTAAGAAAGGACAGAAAAGAAGACTTGTTAATGTTCCTTATCTAAAACTCAGCCAGTGAGCAAAGACAGGAGGCGGGATCAGTATGTTTCCTGGAAATGAAGGAAATGTCAAGGCTGGAAGTGTAGTTAGGAGCACCAGACTGGCCTGTCTCTCCCGCATGCTACCTCCTAGGTTCAAATACGAGGGAAGGCTTGAGCTTCAGACTGCTAAGAAGAAATTAGGGATGTCTAAAGGGGGTCTTATTAAACTCTGAGTGTAGACAGGAGCTCCCTGACCCTGGGGTTAATGAAAAGTTCTTTGGAATGTTCCTGCATGATTCTTCAATGGGGCTGCACTGCCTTCGTGTACAGGCTCCCAGCCAGAACACTGTTTGTCCCAGGCAGAACACTGTTCATCAGCTGTAAATTCAGCTCTCTCCATTCTTTAGTAGCCCCAACACTATTCGGTGGAAGCATTCAGTACCAACTACCTGCCTTTAAACTGTAAGAAAACCTTCAACTACATTCTTAATATGAGCTGCCATTCACTGAATTTTGGTTGTTATTTTTAGTTTTCTTTTTCTCTTGGCCACTGTCATAATACTAAATGTTTTGTTTGCATGCCTCTACTTTATCTAATCTTTATCAGAAGCCCTTTAGGAGGTAAATGTCAAAGCTCAGTCACAAACAGAGGAGCTGAGTTTTTAAGAGATCATCTTATTATAGAAGGGTTATAAGAAACAGTACCAAAATTGTACACAGATACACTGTGGTCCATCACACAAAGGACACAGAAGGGCAATGTGCTGGATGAAGGGGAGATGCCCAGACAGTACAGTGCTTCTGGCCAAGCCTAATGACCTGAGTTCAAATCCCCAGCATTCACATAAAGGCTGGTGCAGTTTTACATCTAAACTCTGTAACAGGGTTAAGAGTGGGCAGATGCAAACTGATCCCCAGAGCTTCCTGGCTAGACAGGCTAGTGATCTCAGCAAAGGATGTCAGTTAGTCAACCTGTGCTCTCCAAATGCATGCAAAGAATGGTTTAAAGATTAATTTAAAATGTAAACCATAAAAGCATAGCACATCTAGCAAACTACTAGAATAACACATACACACACACACACACACGCACACACACACACACACACACCTCTCAAGAGATCACCAAACATGGTAAGCAATTATCTCCAAAGTGGAAGGAGAAATTTGTCAGTGTGACCACAGCTATGCCCTGGTGTGTAGACATAACCCCATCACATCTGCAACCCTTATCTTCAGTGGAGAATCTGCTCTGACTCCTGGTTTCCATGGTTACTCCACGGGAGGGAAGGGGCATCACAGGAGCACACTTCTGTGATCCACTCCCTGCCTGAGAATCAGCCCTCAGAAAGAAAGAATCAGCTGGCATTTCGTAGAGAAGATGAAAAAGCTGGAGAACCATAGTGGCTCCTGAGTAAAGAGTACTGCTTATTAAATAGACCACAAAAGTCCCAAATTAGTGCCCCATAAATAAAATTTCAAAACCCTCTCCAATGAATCTAATCTTTAAGATCCCATCATGGAGTACCTGTGGCTTTTTGTAGCAAGACTTCTAAATAATGTGCCCCAAAGCAAAAGTTAGAGATGAGGTTACTGCTAGCTCCATGTGAGCAGTGTGGCTCTTTTTTCTCCTTAGATCAAAGCTAGGTAAACACATAGGCACATGTAGAGATAGATAGTTACACTAAAACTCAGAATTTCCTGCCCTTCAAAGTCAACAGAGGTATGCTTTGCTCAGCTCTCTTTTAAACTTCATGTCATAATGAACAAATATGTGTTGAGAGTTGAGAACTAAGATCTAGCAAGGCGGAGATAGCAACAAACGTCTTTACGCCTATATGTATAAGTTGGAAGCAATTCAGGGAAATAATTACAAAGTGTGCGCATGTGTGTGTGTGTGTGTGTGTGTATTATTGTAGTTTGCTGGATTTGTTATAGTTACATTTTAAATTAAACTTTAAACTATTGTTTTAAAGAAAGGAATTATATTGTTTTTGCTGTTTTATTTTTCTGTTCTGGGTTTTGAGCGAAGTTCTCATATAAGCCAAGCTGGCCTTGCATCCACTACACAGCTGAGTCTGACCATAAACTGCTGATCCTTTCGTGCTTCAGGCACGCATCACTACACCTGGATTGAAAACAAGTATCACGTTGTTTGGAAAATATAAATGTCAGGGAGCATAAGAAATTATACTCTGTGGTTTACATAAGCAGCCAGAAAGTACGTGCATTTTCGTATTTGACCCCAAGCGTTCTAGGACACAAGCAAGCTGATTGGTATCATTCCCATTTTCTAGAGGTAAAACCTCATCCTCAAAGAAGCTGAATGCCATCATGACGTTGACATAGATAATGAGAAACCATGCAAGGGCAACAAACCACGTCCTCTGATTCTTAGTTGCTAGACTACTGGGATGTGTCCTTGAAGAAACGTGGTGTTTAACTGAGAAAAAGAGAAAAACATCTGTTGCTTTTCAAGTCAAAATGAAGAGATTTAACAATCAGGTGCAATTCAATGGGAGAAAAATACAGAAAGTTAGAAGCCATGAAGGGAAACAAGGCAATCTGAAGCAGAGGCGAAGGAATTGAACTTGACACTAACTTACACGGAGCACCTGCTGATACCTGCCTGGACCATCAGCCCCCTCCTGTCTAGCCTAGGTTCAAACATTTCTTAAAGACGTCTCCAACAATGTTGCTGCTGTCATTATTAAGATTCTGGGAAAGCAGGATATAATATCGGTCCCCAATTCGTACTTAACCTGGTTGGTGCCTCTATAATTCTAAGGGACTCCTGTTATAATGATCTCATTGTGTTGTTTGGAGGGCCTTAGGATAGAGAAGTTGGTATTTAATGGTGGCCTACACTTTGCAGAAATAGCTCAGAATAGCTCAATTTGTATCCACTTCACTCTGCTTTTCCAACCCTTTAAATAAACGATGCAGTTTAGATCCTTCATGAAACAATAACTACTGCTTGTGTGGCATCAGTGAAAAAGTACTTGATGTCTGTGCCTATTCATTGCATTGTATTTATTGTAATAATGTCAATAAGGCAGTGTTTCTATGGGCCAGCTGCAGGGGGGCATGGAAATGACTTTGTTTCATAACACCCACACTGTATGTTGTTGTTTTTGCTATGGTGGTATTTTGTTGGACGTGGCTCTGGTTCTACTAAACGCTTTTGACTTGAAGAGTTTATTTACAAGATTTATTCCCTCTTTACTTTGCCTGTCCTGCGGCCGCAGTTTCTTAAATCACTCATAGTGAGGTTCCCTATTGCAGAGTCGATGAAGGGAAAATTCTGTTTCCAGGACAATTCTAATAAACTACTTGACTTTAAAACAGCTGCTTGGGTACCATCCTTCTATTTCATTACAGACTCAGACTGGATCTTGCATTTTAAGGAAGGAATCAGATTGTTATTTTATTATTAGAATTAAAATCTTTCCCCCAAGTAAAATAAGAAGTCCCACGAAAATGTTGCAGTAGATTCTAGGGTGTAAAAAAGTTACTTGGGTTATCTTTCACAAAGAATTTGTGGTGGGATTATTTCTAAGGCATCAAATAACCCCCCCAAATAGAGGGAGCACTTAAGATGCCTATAAGAAAGTTTTAAATATATCTTATTCATCATTCATTCTTTCTACGTGCACTTGTGGGACACTGCAGGCCACTGTGCTATGGAAAGAAACAAAAATAAAATGGAGACCAAGTGCTTCAAAATCTTTTAGAAAAACTATGTTTGATCTTGATATTAATTCATTCCTTGCCAAAATTATATTAAAATAGCGCATACAAGTCAAAAGCAAGTACATTCCGTTCTCTGATTATTTTGATAGAATTTCTTGCATTTTAACCAGCAAGCTTAAATGCAAATACATTATACCCAGGGGCTGCATCCCACTGAGTCTCATAAACTCACTAAGAAGTGATGAAGAATCTCACACAGCATAAGCCTGTCTCACAAGATGGCTTTAACATTGAACAACAGTTTACCACGTACATCACTTTAAATAAAGTTGTCTCTAGAGGGAAGGCTTTACTTGTGTGAATGGACTGCACAATATTCGCCAAATCCGGCCTCTGAGAAGATACAGAGTGCTTTCAAGCACAGTGCCTCCCATATAAAGTCTTCAGAGAACATCTGAAACCACAGCAGAGAATAGGACCTGACCCTGGCTTTAGAGTCCTCCCCTTTTCTCTGATCTTTTCCTCCCTTTCCCCCTCCCTCCCTTTTGTAGTTTGCCTTTGGAGGGACAAGTATTTGCCCTGTTTCTTTGGGTTACAATATGTTATCCCTAGTGGAAATCAGAGGTTTGAATTTAAAAGGTGATCACTCTTGACCTTTGACCCCGGTGCCTCCCACCCTGCAGTTCTGTCTCCATGGAAGTGAATAGCGAAGTGGAAAAATGGGAGCAGGCAGAGTCTATAGCTATTCACAGACCACCTCACCCCACCCCCCAAAGAGAGAGAGAAAGATGAATGAATCTCATTCATCAATAAGCAGGAGATGCAGAAGAATGGTCTGTTGGCTGAAAAGCAAGCTAAAGGATGGCAAAAAAGAGAAGGAATGTCAGGGAAAGAGAGGCAGGGGAATAACGAGGTTAGTGAGGAGTGCAAGCTGCAAATTCCCAAAAGCCAGAACTCAAGATAAAAAGCTGTATCACAGATTTCCCCAGGAGGAGTATCTATAAGGAGACAGCAGCTTCAGACATGAAAATTTGGGATTTGGTGCACCTCCCACCCCCTTTAAAATAAAAAAAAAAGCAACACATTTCAAGGAGACATGGAAGGAAAAATCAGGGAATCTGGTATGAGCTGGCAGACCCTGGACTGAGGTACCTGCTGAGAGAGTCAGGGCTAGAAGTACAGAAAGTCAGAAATTGCTACAAAGAAACACTTTTACACATCCGAAAGTCAGTTACAGTAGCTAGAGCATCTGACTGGCACCCAGCATGGCTGAACCTTTCTGTATGCCTTAAACCCAAAGATAACAGGAGAAAGCCACCCAAATACGGCTGTCCAGATAAACGGCTTGCTGAGAGCACAGGGCCCAACAAAAAGACAAAGTATTTCATTTAGGTTGAAGAGTGTTGGAATTGGGGTGAAGACTCCAGCATTAAATCAGATGGCACTCAAACCTAGGGAGAATCCAATAATTAATTGTCCAGGTATGACTATGATTCCTCTTCTTCCTCCACGTGATATAGATATCCCTTAATGCATTCATTATGCATCTGAAAGCCCGTTTTTGTCCTGATTTGATTTGTTTTGTTCATCATATGAGTGCTACCTCCAAAAATCTTAAACGCTCTAAAGAGTTTTTCCTTCTTTGTAAGTCAACACAGTCGCTACGGGCTCCAGATAAAGTGTGTTACAGCGAGAAGCTATTTTTACCACTTCTCAGTCGATTCTCCCGCACCAAAAAGACAGCACTTACATCATGGTGGGCGGGTAGGGATTATGCTCGCAGGAAACATGTCCTCCTGCTTCCTCACTGACATATTCCAGCCACGTTCACAGAGAATTCTAAAATTATTTAGCAAGAAATTTGGCACTGGTCCTAAATGTCTGTTTGCACATTCCCTTTCTTCCCCTTCATCTCTCTTGACACTTCTCTGACTGCATTTTTCTAGAACTGTCAGATTTCAAGCATAAGAATATAAATGAAGGAGGTGATGGATTCTGATTGGAGGGGGGGAATAAAGAGGCTGACAGTCAACTTTGGAAATTCACAGAAGCTGAACTCAAGCAGAGACCTCACTGAATTCTTGGGTGCACATATACTTATCTCGGCCAGGGGCAGGAAAACTGGACACGATGAACATTAAAAAACGGGACAGAGCCATGCGTGTGGAAGAATGCACCACAGAAGGAGCCATCGGAGGCTCTGCCCATTGTCCCACACTAAGAAGGAGCCTGAGATGAACATATAGCCAAGACTTGTGATTGCTCCTGCCTATACTGCTTCCTCTGCTCCTTCCTTCTGCTCTAGAGATTCCCAGGAACAACACCAAAATGGGGGCTCAAATGCACAGCCAAGTAGACTCTAATTCCTCTTGGGCCTCTGCCAGATTCTCATTAGGTCCTGGACGTGTGAGCCAGTGCTGATTTCCATAGCTGATCTAGCTTAAATCTGCCCTTCCTGAAACACTAGCCTTTGTCCCTCCCTTGCCGTATTTAAATGGGGATTTGGGTGAGAACACTACCAAAGGCACCCCCATTGTTAATTCTTATGAAATGGATGGGTTCTAAGTCTTCCTCATTGAAAGCTCTGACAGGAATGTCGGAATCCTTGCTTTCCATGACAATTCTGCTTCGGAACAAGAGCTGGGATTCGCAGGGAGGGGATAATTCACAATAAAGGAAGAGTGTTTTTCCTCAACTTCACCTCACTTCATGTGGGAGTGAGAGGCCATCCGTACTCAGGAAAGGCTAATTACATAAATCAGATGCCCTGGCTGAGTTTCCCATCCCCTGGGAGCAGGGAGAGCTAGGAATAAATGAGGTCTTCTAGGAAATGAAAGAGGCCCTTTGAAAACAATGCCAAAGCCAATACAGCTTAGCTTGCTTTTTATTTATTTATTTATTTATTTTAATAGAAGCAGGAAAATCTGGACCAAGGATAACAAAAGTAGCTGACTTTTTGTCTTCCAGAAAATTTGGAAATGCATGCACAATTTATTTACCTCTTTCTTGTTGGATATTTAGCTTTTTTTGGCTCCACAACTCCTTGACTGTTCAGATATCTCAATACCTCCTTGAAATGAAATCTGGCTTACGGTTTCACAAGACCATATCTGTGAACAGAATGTCCCAGTAATAAGCAGACTTATCAGTCCCAGGAACGTGGTGGGGGAAAAGTCTCAAAACTGAGAAGTGGGAAGATCCACCATTAGTTCTGCGTTACCAGTCACTAGCACAAAGTTTTGGATGAAGCATCTTGCTTTCTGGGGCCTTCAACTCCTCATACGAAAACACAGGTCTGACAAACACTAGTAATAAAAACCCACAATGACTGATTCTAGTTTTCCATGCTTGTCACAAGCAGTCAGCCCTCAGATGACAACCTGAAATTCAGTGTAAGTATCAATGGCCCATGAGCCAGCAATTTGGAATGTCAAACTTAAACGTTGAACTTTGATGCTGTTTCATTTTTAAATACCTTCCGTATGGAGAGTCTCAGCCCTGTGAGAGTTCATTCCTTATCTTATCCCTACTTGTTGGCTTGTCTCAGACTGAACCTCATAATTATGGGAGAGCCCTATAATTCCTCGGATATAAGTTTCCTTGGGGAACAGGAAAGGTCTTTATTCATAAAGTAGCAATAAACGCATCCTTAGATTCAAGAGGCACCTGGTGCATTGAGTTCTTTTGTATTTGAGAAAAATCACTGAACAAATGTAGGGAAGACCTTTCCAAGAACGCCTGGATGGAAAGCTTACTTAATTATACTGATAGTTTTTTTTTTCAAATTTTTTTCTTTCATTTCTGACTAGAAGCAACAAATTAACATTTCTTCTTGCGTGATTAAGAACCCAGGCTAAATACACTTGCTGCTTTCTGTGTGTCATGGCTTATTACCCTGCAGTTAGTCCTCAAAGTATACATGGGTATGCCCCATGTACAGCAATGTTTCCCAATAAAAAGAGCCTAGAGCCACTGATGAACAGCAGAGTAAGGGACAGAGCGTGCTCATGAATGTCTCTCCTCTCCTGCATAACTCCCCTACCCTGGCTGCTCTATGTGGATGGCTGTGTGTTGGGGTGGGAAGCTGTTGCTGTGTCCTTGGTGGTAGGAAGCAGCTTCCCCTAACCACTGAATCTAAAGACCCTAGTATTATACAGTCTGTTCCCTTTTATCCCAAGGAGTGTTGTAGGGCTCTTACTCTGGGACCCAGCAATGCCTTTGTAATTTTTCTCCCTCTGACCTGCCGTTCCTTCAGTTATAAAAATTTTATCTCATCCACCGGGAGGAAGAGCTACCTCTTACGGAGCCAATTCGTTGTTTATTGTCATGAATTTTATGCCCTGAGTCCTTCATAGCTTTGGAAGCTCCAAAATTTATTACTATTTAAAAGTCATGAATTTCAGTCTCATTGGGCAATAACCACCCTCTTTCCAAAGTTATATTATCTTTTCCCCTAGCTGCTCAAAAGAAGAAAAGTGAAAGAAATCATTGGCAGAAAGCAAAAAGAAAAGACAGCACGGAACCAACCTTGCTGTTTCACACAGCTGTGTCACAGAATCGTGCACACATAAACCAAAACACACATGCATCCACACCCATATCCCACCAGTAGTGAGAACTTTCTCAAAACACCTGACCTAGACCCACCAAAGCTTCCCAAAGTATTGATCATCTCTTTCATTCCTTTTCCATGGGAGCTTATACCAGGCTGCTTCCAGGGGCTGGGATTTGGAGATCAATAAGGTTTAAAATATATATAAAAACAGAGCATGATATATACTATATACCACATTGGGTTGGTCTAGTCACAATTAGCATCTACCACACTAAGATGGGGTGACTGTGAGGTCTTCTGTGGAAGGCAGATGATGATCAAACATAGGATCATTTTATCATGACTCAGGTTCATCTCTTATCTCTCTCCAATAAATGACTCTGGGTGAGTATCCTGAAACATAAACAGGACTCAAAGCCCAAGAAGGTGTACCCCACTGAAGGGCTCTAAATGCAGTGCCTCATCCTGACACCGGTATTCTGACACCTGACTGGCTCAAAGGAAGATCATGTCAATGTTGGAGCCAAAAGGTTTCCATAATGTGTCCATTTAAAAAGCCACATTAAGTTAGGACTGCGGGAGAAAAGAAGGATAGAGCCAAAAATAGACACTGAAATGGAGCCAGGAACAGAGAACAAAATGGAGATACTATACAGTTTCATGCAACCTGGAGGCCAGGGAGGCCTGGGGAGAAGGTTTCATGTCATTATCACACAACGAGTAAGGGATCTTGTTTTTAAAATAGCGCTGTTGCTGAGGGCGGAAAGCGTCGATGGTCTTATTCAGTGTGGCCCTGGTCAGGCAAGATATGCCCACTGGTGGAATGGCGTCAAGATGGTTATGCGGGTGACCAGCTGTTTTCTGATTGGAAAGGAGGCTTACTCCAGGGAAGGGACTCCTGCCTGGTACTGTAAACTGGTCAGAAGCCCATGACTAGGGAGATCAGAGGCCCCAGGGGGAATCTACTATTGCTGTTTACTAAATGACCATACTGCCAAAATGATTTCTAAATATTTAAGTTTGTAGCCATCCCCCATATAGGAGGGGGAAAAAGCAACAAGTAAGGGATCTGCAAACTCTGCCAGACATCAAACATGGGAAGCGTTTACTCCATTTTGTAAAATAAGATGTCGTCTTTTTGGTGGTCAACAGTCAACAGTTTGCCCCATTCTCCAATGAAAATACCTGTAAATTAAGGTGTGTAGCCAAATCACCCTGTTCTCCTCTATCAGGGAGTCTCCATGGCATATGTGGCTTCGAGTTTTGTTTGGAGGTTCCCCACTGCCTATCTATCTAGAACAAAAAGCAAGGTTAAAAGAAAGGGATAGACAAATGGGAAGGTTGCCACCATGAAAATGGAGGGATGCACGAAATAGTTTGCTTGTGTTGATGTTTTCCTAGGTGGCTCATACATCCCTCTGCCTCCTTGGCCTGAGGCTTAGTGGTGGTTAAGCTGCTGAGCCAAGCTTCCTTATCTCAAATCTATTTTAAATATCAACCTTTTGGAAATTTGTTGCTGTTTATTTATCATTTCTCCCACCCATATATTTAATAAAAAAAAATAGAAGGTATGATCACTAGATACTTTTTTAACATCCAGTCTAAGTGAAAACCAAATAATTCAAACAGAAGGCTAGAAACTTCTATTTTATTTAATAAAAATCAATATTGACTTTGGAATAGTTATTTTCTTGTTTAAAACAACTTAATATAAAGACAAATGTATAAAATACATGAAATGGATTTAGAGACAGAATTAGTAGACATTGCCACTAAAGCAAATTAATTACCTTTTAACTTCTTACATGGGATTGCTGTGGAAAATAATTTTACAGTGATATTTAATATGTTGTAAAAAAGATTTGAGGAACTTCACTACTATACTTTGGAAAACCTCTCTTTTTTTGTTTCATTTGGCTTCCATTTCCTCACCCATCTTGCAGACACCAAACCATCTTGGCAGGCCACAGTCCCCACATGTCTCCAGAAACATATTTTTTTCTGATAACCTTTAGACTTTTGCCTCCCCAAGGCAACCAGGTGTGATGGTTAATATTGTCTGCCAACTTGGCTGCATCTAAAATCAACTAGGAATCAAGCCACTCGATGTAACTATGACCTAGATAACTGTGGTTGAGAGACCCAAATTAAATGTGGGCAGAGGATGGCCATAAAAAGGAGACCGTGAGGGCTGGAGAGATGGCTCAGTGGTTAAGAGCATTGCCTGCTCTTCCAAAG
>LOEQ01001062.1:71896-92938 GCA_001685075.1 Bramus lutescens
ATGGCCCACTACCACCATTTGGGGACCTACAGCATTTCTGCTGCCGACTGCTGCCCGGGATCCTGCAGCATTTTTAAAAAGTTATAACAGTGTGTGATGTTTATTTTATTTGCAATGTTTTTAAAGTAAAATTTCTAAAGTTTTTTTTTTAAGAAATAAAGTCCTTGCATCAAATAAATTACACCCTTTGCCGAAAGAAAATGAACAAAGTGAGACCCAGGTTACCACAGAACATGTGCATGAGATCGGCATGCCTGGAAACTCAAGCAGTTACAGGTGAAGGGACCTGCAGTGCGTAAAGAAATTCCTGATGAGCCGGACCCTTCCTTAAGGAAGTCAGTGGGTGGCTGAAGCTCATGGTGGATGAAGTGAGGAAAGGGCAAAGTATTTGAGTAACGTAGCCTTCTTTTACTCCTGATGTTAAGGCAGCAATTCTAGACATTTCCAAAAATAGGAAAGTCAGATAGAATACTCCAGGGTCTTCCACGTGGTATTTTATCACCGTGGCCATAGATGTTGACATTTGTAAATACTTCAAGCTCATCCTTCTTTTTCCTTCTCCTTCTTTCTTTTTTTCTTTTTTTTAATTTTAAGGCAACAAATGGTGGGTTCTTCATCTCCTTTTAACTTCGCATCCCTAGGCTTTTCAGAGACGGACTGTGTGTGTGTGTGTGTGTGTGTGTGTAGTGAGTTAATGAGCAACTGGATAAATGACCACAGGCTTTTCTGGGTGGTGGGAACTTCTCCCTTCCCAGGGGTGCTGACACTCATTTGTCATGAAGTTATTAGTACCATGGATCTTAGGGACAGACAACTTGAATTCAACTTTGGCCTTTGCTAGTAACTAACTGAAGATTTTGAGAAATGAGTTTAACTTAAACAAAACAAAACCCTTGAATTCCTTGTAAAACAGATCAATCATGTTTCAAGTAAGATAAAGTCTATCATCATAAAAGCAGGTCAAGATGCCAAGAGGTGGTGATTGGGACTAAGGGGAGGGGGAGGTTGCAGACAAGACCTATTGCCACTTGTCAAAAGAGGCCAGGCATGTGGCCTGCTCCCCACTCTGAGGACACCTGTTTTGCCAACATTCACAGCAGCATTTAAATAGCGGATTCTGTGATGTCCAAGGCTCAAACGGAATGGTAAGTCTAGGCACTGTTCAGTCCACCCTCTGAACTACTGACCTCCCTGGTCTACCCCATCTAAACACATTTCACTACCTAAGAGTCCTCATGCCTGTGTCCCGTGACATTCAAAAACAAAAAATAGTGGCCTACAGCTTTCTTAGCCGTATGACCCCTGCCATAGTCTGTATATGCTCATGATGTTCCTACTGCTTTGGAAAACATAAATGTAATGCATCAATATTTAACCAAACACTCAGCAGCTTCGATGGTATTGCTACGACTTACACAGTAAGAAGATAAAAACAATATGAAACGATCTTACCTTTTCTCTTTCGCCTCGTTTTGCACTGAAATCTGCCTGCACACTACAATGAACTCCTTCCCCTAAAACATCTGGAAACAATGAAAGGCACAGCGAGAAGAGGATGGTTCTGACATCTCAGGATGAAGCAACACAGCTCAGCGTCGCCTCGTGAATGAGCAATCCTTTCTCTAACCACTCGATCTGCTGTAGTGCAGCTGTGACCGCACCTTCCCGCGCTCCTATGAAACTGAGCACTGCTGATTTTTTGCATGGCTAATACATAGTGGATTGTATTTTTACAGAGATTAGGAATGCATGCTTGGTATCAAACTTAAATCAATGGCTGAGAGAAGTTCTAAAAGGCAGGGGCATCTTCAAAGGTGTTTAGATAGAAGAGGGCCAACATTGTTGGGAAATAGGACAGTGGACATGGCATAGAGAAAAATAAACTTCTCTGTAGGCTTGCCTTCATTTTCAACTTTGCGCTCTACACTTTCTGCTGGTTTTCTGACATTCGCTTGTCAACTGAATTGCAATCCTAACAGCCGCTGCCTTTCACGAAGCAGCCCTCTGCTTTGTCTGACCACGCAACTCACTGTGGAGCCAACCCACAGGGCACCTTGTTATCCTCCCCATACACCCCAAGGTGGTCATTCTTCTTGCAGAGCAAGCCGGGCTTGGGGAACATTCCCTGCTCTGAGGTGAACCGCATGTGCTCATCTTCTAATGAGTCTTCATCCCACAATGTATTTTATGCCCACAAGTGTGTCCCATTCAGAGCACCCAGGCTAATGAACATCTGTTAGGACTCACTTGCTATAGTGTCAGTTACACTACCCTGCTCTCCGTGGTAGTGAATTATATAACCCGTGCACAGCTAAGCACAGCTAAACAAGCAAAGCATCTTCGAGTTCACCTCCTGCTGTCAGCCCCAAACTTGCAGGTTAATACCATTTATCAAACTCTCTTAAGGCCAAGCTTTCTACCTGCTCCTAGCTAGGAGTCAAAGAGATGTTTGCTTTATAAGAATAACATCTTCTCAATCAAATACGAGTTGGGTTCCTCTGTGGTTTTCAAGTTGTTTTTGTTTTTGTTCTGCAAAATGCATATATTTTACTTCCTCGGAGGTCCTATTCCATATATAATCACTCAAAATGGCAAATCATTGTGTCCGCTCATCTCCAGCTGCTAATTATAAAATAAATAACCAGCAGGGGTGAAATTTCTGCAGACATTACTAGTGTTCATCATGGTGTTCATCATTCACTGACTTCTCAGATGGTTAGGGATAACGGATATTTAAATATGAATTTAAAATTTATCTGTACCAATGCTGTATTCTTGCACATTGACTACTGTATGAGTGACCTTTGTCTATTTTATCAAAATCAAAACAGTTCTCTTCTCATCTCAATTATGTCTAATATTGACATCTTAGTGGAACTCTAACCATATCTTTTGGTACAAAAACACAAGAATCTAGATTTAAATATATGAAAGTGACAATAATAAAGACTGCTTAAATTATTAATTAGTTATAATTTTAATGTTCTAGTTATAAATTAAACGTTTTTAAAGTTATACTGAAAATAAGTCCTAGGTGAGTAGAATAAATAGAATATGTTGAACATGAACAGATATCTCTTTGTTATAAAAACATTTTAATAAAAATCCAAAATAAGAATTTTAAGCTTCCATGTTGAAATAATATAAAATTAACACTTGTAGGTTTGTATGTTTTGTTTTGTTTCATCTTAGAAATGGAAACATGTTGTACTGGGACTGAGGAACCTCTCCACAGCCTCATTCCTCACCCTCTTCTCACCCTCACATACACCGGCCCTCTGTTTCTTGGTTCTTTTCTCTTCTCCATGGTCCTTCATACTGGCCAATCCTGTGCATGCTTGCCTTTCATCTACAAAGAATGAAGGCGGGCGCCTTCCATGTTTCTACCCGTGTGTTCTTGAGGCTTGGAAGAGCATATTCCATAAATAGCTTGTGGGTAGATAAATGGATGGACATGTTCTGCTGGTGGCCTCTGAACTCTATTTTAAAACTATAAAACCTAACTCAATCTGCTTCTTTTCAGGAGTGGCATAGGGACAGATCCACCGCAGGAAGCTGTTAATATACAAGGTTATATGGGACAGTAGAGGTGAGATTCAACCAGACACCATGGAAATCAACTGGGGAAATTACAACTGATCTGTGACCTATTAAAAATTGTATCCGATCACTAAAATCCCTCTTACTACTACCTGTAAAAGAATAGAGAAACTAAGATATAGGGAAAACTAGTATTTCTTTACTCTGCTGTCATAAAACAAAAACAGTGAGATTTGAAGGTTTGGAAAAGTTTAACAAGATTGATCAGAGTAGATTATTTCTTGCTCCTGTGGAAAAATTTGTAGCATGTAATAGTTGCCTTTTCTTTCCTTGGAAAACTGTCAGACACCTTTCTAGGTTTGGATCAGCTTCCAGCATTTCACTCTTCAGGACCTAAAATCCCATTAAAGTGATTTTTGCTGCTAGCTTCAGTCCCATTGGGAAAGGCATCTCTTTTTGTCAGGCCCGCGTTCCACATTTACAAGGATTAGTTTGTCTTCTGTCTTTGTGAAATGTGCTTGCTGCACACAGAGGGTCTCTCAGACAGACACACTGTGTTCCTCACACTTAAGCTTACCCCATTTGTGATTTGGGTTCCACCTCCTGTTAAATTCCTTCCCCTTTCTTGTCTGCACTTCTCTTTCTGTTGGCCCGTGTCTTTGGATTTACCCATTTCTGAAAAGATGCCTGGTAAGTTTATTACTGGGAGACAGGAAGACAAGCACGCCGCGTGCCGTGGGTTCTGGGTCTAACATGAATAAATGATGCACAGTGGTCAGTGTGAATGGATAATGAAAGGATGTGATTGGCCAGGGACTGAAAAGCATATTTAGGGAAATGTGCATGTTACCTTTAGTTCATACACTAAAGTATGAGCTATGCTGTTAGACAACTAGTGTCAATTAATGCAGCCGTGTAATGGATCCAAACAAAGTGAAGACTTCCAGTAACTAAAAATTTCACTTCTCTTCAAAGTTTCCAAGTGACCCTTATCCCTTTATATGTGGGATGAGCTACTGTAGAAACAAGGAAAATTGGTTCTGAGGCTTGGAAGTGACTTTTAGGAAGGAAAGCTAAACTTTCCTCATGCCTTTCCCTAGTATACACAGCAACAGCCTTCACTCACAGCTGTAGCTTAGAATTAGGATGGCAAACTGGGCAGTGACGGATAGATAGGACACTGGCATCAACCAGGCAGGATCGAGGGTTTAAACTACCAGTTTTTAACCTTCTCACAAATTAACGCCACTAGAGTACTAACTAAAACAAGGCCTTCTGGTTCCACCTTCAGAGACTGGGATGTTATCCGAGAATTTGAATTTCTAATGAACTCCTAGGTGGCCCAGCATCACACCAGGGGGCCACAGTTGAGACCCTCTGTTTCAGACACACAGAGTAATTCTAGGGGCAGGAAAAGGAGAATCAGCGCACCTGATGCCAGAGCTTGGCTGGGAATCAAAGAGCTACAAGTGACCTGGAAGTCTCACCTGGCTCCATAATTTCATCAGAGAAGACAAAGAGGCTTGGAAAGTTAGGAGCTGGTGAAGTCTAATCTAGACCTGTGGTCTCCTTCACGTCATTCCGGAACACTGTTCATATTGTAATAGGCCATATTTTTAATACAAGTATATGCTGAACATATAATGTGCATTCTTACAACAGGTTCTCAAATATTGCTATTGAAGAATTATCTTTTAAAAACAAAAACAAGTATTTTCACATGACAATAATGAAAAAAGTGTCCATGAATTTGAAAGAGAGCAAAGAAGGGTTAGATGAGGCTTAGAGAGAGGAAAGGAGAAAAGGTGTAATTATATTATAATCTCAAAAATAAGGTAAATCATTTAAAAATGAATATTCTTAAACCCTTACTTTTAGTAAAATTGATTTTATAGTGATATACATCAGGAGATCTTAATTTAAGCAAACTGCTCTTTCTTTCTTTCTTTCTTTCTTTCTTTCTTTTTTTGGGGGGATTATTATGGTCTTTTGTGGTTGTTTTATTTGCTTCTTTATTTTTTTTTGGTTTGTTTTTAGTTTTTGAGACATGGTCTCTCTACATAGCCCTGACTGTCCTGGGCCTCACTATATAGCCCAGGCTAGCCTCCAGGTCACAGAGATTTGCCTTGCCTTTGCCTCTGTCTCCTGAGTGCTAGGATCAGAGGCCCAGCTAAACCGCTCTTTACAAAACAGTGCTTTGGGGCCAGGAAGGTGGCTCAGTGGTTAAGGTGCTTGCTACCAGGTAATGCAAACTCAATGGTCCAAGTTCAGTCCCTGGAACCCAAGTACAGGTAGGAAGAGAAAAACTAGCTCCACAGAGTTGTCTTCTGCCTACACATGCACACGCACACACACACATACGCACACACACATGAACGCACACACACACACATACACACACAAATAATAATAAATCTTTCAAAGTAAGAATGGTAATGAACTATGTCAGCAATGTTTTGAGCCACATCCTCTCTATAGCTTATCATAATGCCTCCCGGAAGAGCCTATGAAGCAGGTGTGACAACTACCACACTCCCTTTTTTACACTTGCTCAGCATGGACTTCTTACTTTCTCAGAACCTCACTATTCTAATGCATAGAGAAGACAACCATAATAATCAAGCTTCTCTCACAGACACTGCCAAGGAGGATAATGAGGTAGGATGTAGGAAAGCAGTTTTCCCAATGGCCACATGGTGTATTGTTATTAGCTGTGACTGTCATCAAAGAAAAGTCTAAACAAAGTTTAAACTTCTCTTTAAATTATCAACGGGGGGGGCACTATAGATAGAAGATTCACAATCGGACTCCACTGTACTCGCTCTGGAGGAAGTTACCTTATTCAAAGGAACCAAGGAGGGGGCGAGCCTTCAATGAAATCTATTATTTTACCCTCTTGGACCAGAAATTGTGGAGTAAAGGCTTTCATCTGCAATCACACTAAATATAACAGATTCCAAGCTAAATGGCTTCCTTACAAAATGCCTTGTCTAATCTGGTTCCCCAGGACTCTTCCTTCCCCTCCTGAATCACGATTAACTTGAGGCTTGGAATCCAGACAATTTCTACTTCCTGAGCTTTCTTCCCATTTAACCAAACTGGGGGATAAATAAATTTTAAGGAAGGAAAATAAAATCGATCTGTGTCCCTGTCTTCCTGCTCTCACGGAGAGGGAAGAACCTGGAAAGGGATGAAGAAAGTGGGAGAAAGGAAGGGAACATCTTGGGTTCCCCACAGGGCACGCAGAGGAGCCAAAGTCTACCACAAAACAGGGACTGTGTTGTTGAAAATCCTCCCAGGACAGGAGCCCTTCACCCAACAGCATCAGGGCTGCCACCTCTGCCTTTGATTAGAGCCCCAAACAGTGTTTATCACGCATACTGTAGTAAGTACTTACTGATCCTAACAGAATTATCTGACTCTCTTTCCCATGTTGATTGCTGAAGTAATGACTCTGCCCATGACCAGCAGAAGGAAATTACTCTGACACAGGAAAATGAACAGTGTCAGGGGAGATGAAAATCTCCATGAGTGATTCATTGAGCACTTGAAGGGTAGGCACTGGAATGACAGATGACTTTCTTATCTCGCCTGTTTTTTTTTCTAGATTTCATATTCATCTGACATCAAGACTTGACTGTAGAGTTTTCTTACAAGTTCATGGATTCGAGGGACCCCTACATGAAAAGCAACATCATACAACACATCTTCCAGAAAGTAAAAATCATTAGCATGGTTTTATCACATTTCAGAGAATATGTTACTGGAGCTTCTAAGGAAGAAGTTGCAGTTATGACCTTGGGAAGTTAGAATACAGTTGGCAGCCAGGCTACCACCAACCAAGGGTCACAAGTCTGAGGCCAGTTCCTCCTGAAACTCCCAGGCATTAAGAACACCGATGAAACTCAGAAACATCTGGGAAGCCGGTGCTCAGCTCCTCCTGCTCAGTTCCAGTGATAATCCTGTTTTAAACCAGAAACACTCACTTCTTCTCCAAATGAACTTTCCTTACAGATTCACTTTTCCAATGATAGCACTAGAATTCCCAGGTTGATTGACTTCACATCTCATCTGGATTCGCCTCTCACTCGCTAACATTCCGCCGGGGTACTTACATTTCAGATTTTTTTTTTCATTTTACAATGCCTGGCGAAAGGATCCACCCTAATTCCCCACTGACATCCAGGCCTTGGCCATTCATTCCTTTGTCCGCTCACTCATACAACCAATTGAGATCATGGAAAACATTAACCTTAAAAGACAAGTTAAGTAGGGAGGATCAATTAAAGTAATGACTTCCGGAAAAGAATGAATTAAGCATTCACAACACCATTTCTACCTTAAATATGTTCACCTCAATATTCTTTATTCACAAGTCAAAAGATACTTTCTTCTGGAAGCCTGCTTTGATCCATACTATTAACTTAAATATCTTTCTTATATACCTGCAATATGCATATCTAGACCACAGCACTAATGAATTATTGATATGCCAGCCTGCTGCCCTATGACTAGATTATATAATCTGGGGTCTGGGAATCAATATATTTATGTCACTATTCCTGATACTTAACATAAAGCCTGATTATATGCTTAATACATAGAAAGGAGGAAGGGAGGGACAGAGGGGGACAGAGAGATGGAGGGAGGGATGGAGGGAGAGTCGTAGAGAGATGGAGGGAGGTCATACTAAATAGAAAACATAAAACCAAAGCGAGTTTTGGGGCAAAATAGGAAATAATCCTTTCACCAGTGCAATAAAGACAGTTTTAATGGAAAATATGACAGTTAGGCAAGGGCCTGAAGTGTGAACAATATTTCCAAAGTCTGCAAAGTCAACGGTTTGGAGGGTGATGCCCAAAGCACTGCCATTCGTAAGCTACATGTCTGCTCTACCTCCACTGTACCTTCTCCAGGAACAATCTTCCCTGTATAATGCTTTAACCAAATGTCTTCCCTTGGACAGGACATTCAGTGCTTCCTTGTCATCTAACCCAAGCTTAGCCTGCACTGAAAAGACCATACTATTATTTTCAACATTTCCCCCCAATTCCTCTCTGACTCTCAAAAACCCACCTCAAGTGGCCTATACCCCCCAGCTAGGCCCTGTGCCCAAAGGCCCCACAATCTCTCCAAACAGTCCCACCAGCCAAGGACCAAGTGTTCAAACATTCAAGTCTCTAGGGGACATTTCACAGCCAAATCATTGCACTTGGTGCCATTTCCTTCTTCTGCCCCCGACTTTCTGTTGTGTACAATTCAACTCTGCTTTTTGTTTTAAATATTGCCCCTGCTTCAACTTCCGTTTTCTTGCAGAGAAGGTGGGTCTTCCTCCTCTGAAAACCTTCGTTAAATGGCTCTAGGCTTTTATTTTCTAACTACAAATGTTCCTTTTCTCTTATGAGGTCTCCACTAGGAATCCACAGAGTACTGTAACCGGTGAGATCTTGTTGTAACAGGGGCAATAGCTTGCACAAATATCCTGAATGTTGAAAATCCTTTTTACTGAAGCATTCCTCTCAGGAGTTCTGTTCTTCAAACAGATACTTGGTTATACAGCTTCTAGGAGAAAGGGGTGCTTATGGTAGATTTAATATTTAATTCCATGACAGGAATGAAAAATGCAACTCTCATTTGTATCTAGAAACCACTGACTTTACCTATGATGTGAGATAAGACCTCCCACTGTCCATTCTGATATGCTCTTGCCCAATGCGGTGAGAATTGAGCACAACAGTGCTATCTCTATGTCTCAAAAATTGAGGATAAAGGAACTTGAATGTTTCCACCATAAAGAAGGGGTATTTGAAGAGCTAAGTCTGTTTAACCTGATTTCAACATTGCACACTGCATCTGTGTACCAAAACATCACATGGAGCCTTATATATGTGTATCGTTTTCATGTTTCAGCCAAAAAGTACATCTCAATTTACAGCTACTTCTCACTTCCTTGTTCTATTGATTGAAACAAGGCTCTGGCTCTTCAGCTCTTCCATGCAGTCAGATTAATGATGCCATTAGCTGTATAGTCCTGCCCTTTGTGGAGGGTATATCATTTTCAATGCCTCTGCCCTCTTTCCTGTCGTCCTGGGGTTTCCTCCCAGCCGCTAGCCCTCCACGCTTCGCCCTTCTTCCAACCTCATTAATAATAGTCTCCAACCAAAACCATAAAAGACATTTGGAGGGATAGAGCCCCAATCCTTCCTGTAACAGAGTGACCTCATTGCACCCAACAGGCTGTAGGGCGTGGAGAATCCATCGCCTAACCTTTCCCAGCCTCTGTTCATCCGTGCCCCACTGTTGGATGTCCAAGCTTGACAGTGAATGCTTTCCAATGGGAAACTGTAGCAGGATTTTTTTTTCCCATCCTTTGGTCCCCATTGTATGTTCAGCTGCTCTGTAGCTTGCTGCTAATCAAAGCCAGGAACTCTACTACACAAACAAGCACAGCATTGTGGCTGGAATACAGCAGTCCGACAATTGAGTCAGGTGATAGCCGGTTAGGGGATCAAACAGCAGCTCCCGGACACGCTCCTACCACCAGTCCCAGATGAGCCCTCTCTTCAACACAGTCATGTTGAAACCACCATGCCAGGCAAATGGATGCTTGTGAAAACAAGGAGACATGAAACCGGATGCCAATTAGGGAGGCCTGGGCTAACAGCAACATTCATTATCCAGTACTGTGTTCTACAAACCTTAATGAGTTAGAAAGAAATTAACAGTGTGAGAACCTTTTTATTGGATCTGGCTATGAAGCAGAAGGGAATACTGAACTAAAATACTTCAAATATCTGCCATTAAACGGGAGATGGAAGCAAAAGAGTGGTGTCGAATGTCTTTGTGTTAGGTGGACTTAGACTAAATGTCAGTTGCATGTCCAACCGCCTTCTATGGAATGGCCGACCTGAGATTCGGCTCCTTTATTTGGGAACTGTCTTTATCCCTCAGGATTATTGGGAGAATTTAGCCCAGAACTTAATGCAAAGATCTAAGAATGTGCCACCCACTATAGAGAAATAACTCAGTAAGTACTGCTTGTGATTGCTGCTGCTAAAGAGGGCTCCAAAAAGAACAAAGATAGAAAGCAAGAAGAAGAAAAAAAGTCAAGGTGTTAAGAATTATCTGGTGATAAGGGACAAAATCCACTCCTGCCACAGCAGTGCCAAGGAACAATGCCTCAAAGATAGTGGTGGGCCCTATGCCTACGCCTCTATTTATTACCACGTGTCTTTGAGCACAGCAAGGAAAGCAGGGGTGGCAGCGGCCAGAGTGAAAGCCAGATACCATTATCTGTACTCAGTAATAGGAGGCTGGGCTCTGGGTGGGGGCGGCATAGGTACTAGAACAGTCCTTTAAGCACAGAGGATAAAACAGGAGAGAAAAATCTTAGGTGCTAAGAAAATAAGCACCCTTGCCACAGTTTTCAGCCTAAGCAGCCGGAGATGAGTGAATAGGGGAGACAGAAGCTACATGAAGGGCTGATCCTATGCCTTCCTAATAACGAGCATAGACTGAGTGTCAATTTCATTCTAGTTCAGGCAGTGATACACTGAAAGTAGTCCAACACATGTTGCTAACCATGTAGTAGACATAACGAAATGCAGCTTTAGAACACATAGCCACGGAGACTTGTACTTACTATCCAGTATCTATTGTCTTATATCTAGTATCCAAGACAATCTATCAGTTGAAAGTGCTTCATATAGAAACCTCCAAGTGAAAATAATTTCATTCAGAGGCTGTGTCATGGCATATATTTCAAGATCTGTGAATTTGCTTTAGCAAACATCAAGTCATGTTTCTATGCTCTGTCTTTCTAGTGTAGACCTTGATTGACTCTCAGCTGCACATTACCCTCCTTAGTTTTTCTGTCATCTTCATTTCATAAAAGTCAAATGTACCTGATAAACAAATTTCATCCTTTCTCCATGTACACTCTGAAAAAAACTTTACTACTAGTTTTCAAACCTTCCTGAGAAATACATGTGTGTAATATGTATATATATACATATATGTTATATATACATATATATGATATATTATGTATTTTCCAAGTCTCCAATCCCAAGGATTTTGGGCTCATTTTAGGTTATGAACTTCTCCAGTACAGCTTCCATGTTATGATGCAGACTACATACAAATATTCAATTATTCTCAACAAAGTGTGATTTTGTTTTAAATGCTACCAAGGATCAAGTTTCAAGGGCAACAACATCCATTCCTGTTTGAGATAAACAGCCTCTAATTCTTAGGCTGATATTCCTTGCTAAAGAAGAAAACTCACATCTTCTTTCTTGAACCCCTCTCCAGTTGCTGGTGCCTAAGGTCCGTGGACGATAATCCAAAAGGTTGCTATACCTTGATATAGATTTTTGATATCAAATGAAGAAGGAGGCAACTTGAAATGAAAAGGTGAAAGAGACATATTTTTCATATGGCTTTTCATATTTGTATTTGAATTTTTGATAAACTGTCCAAGCATAAACTTATTAGTAGAAAGAAAATAGCACTATGTACTGCATTTGGTATATACAAATCAAGGCATACAACAAAGCCAGAAAGATAATAGATTAATGTACATCTGAGCCCTGGGCTGAAGGGGACCCCCTCTGTGTTCCAGCTCAGGGAAGGAGATCCCCACTCTTCTTTCTGGGGGTACACAGAAGGATGAAAACGATGAGTAGGGGAGCAGCTTCAAGAGCCAGTTCTGGGTCCTGCACCTAGGATGTGCGTGTCCTGATTAAGGCAGGAAGCTTACCGGCAGAGCTGACACTACTTTGTCTTCAAATACTCCTTCTGGGAAGGTCAAGGAAAGGAGAGGACTGCTCCCCAGTGGGAGTCTGGCTTCATGGGATTGTCATAGCAAGAGGTATCTGGAGCTAAGAGATCGGAAAAATGAGCAAAACAAGCCAGCGCCAGAGCAATTTCCCAACAAACACCACCACAGCAGACAGACCCAGAGGGCACAATGGCATGCTCCAGGTCACTTGTCTGATGGGAAGAACCTTCAACACTCTTTAAATGGAGTTTTTCTGAGTTCTAAAGTTCGTTTCTACAGGTTTAAAGCTGACCTCCCTCCCACTCTTGGCTGTTGTTAGACCTCTGCTCAAATCCACTTTTCTTTCTCTCTCTCCCTCCNCTCTCTCTCTCTCTGTTCTTTTGAGCAGTCTTTGAAGTCAACGGCTCCCATTTAGCCTCTTGCTACACTTGGGAAATGTCTGTTTAAGAAGAAATTGGTAGAAATCCACATCTACCCATATATTTTTCTGACCTGTTTTTGATCAACATCTCCAAGCCAAATTCATTTATGACAGCCTTGAAGTCCATCTTCAAATCCATAGGCATCATATATCAGAAGGGAAGCCAGCTTTTCCTCACCATCAGAACAACATTCTACTTACGAGTGGAAACCACTGGGGCTATAGTTGTTGGGAATCCTAATACTGGCTTAGACTAGAAAGGCATTTGACTTTCACCCCTTGTCTGTGATCAACAATGTGGTTGTCAAATCCCAATTTGATCCAATTCACTTTCAACTAGAGCCAATGGTCCATTAGTCACTCCAAATAATAACAGAGCAAATAAATAACTCCCCTGAAGGCTGCCAAGCCCTGGAGCTACAGGCATCAAAGAGGTCTGCTGGCCTTGGAGCCTACCCACCTGCAGGGAACTAGACCCACCCTGGAACCCTGGAGCAGCTCAGAAGTTTCCCAGGCTCCAGGGACCAGCAGAGGAATTAGATGAGTCCTGGGAAGGACCATGCAGCTGTGTCTTCCCTAGGGCAACTTTCTGTCTTGGCTACAGGGAAAGGGTCCTTCCGATAAAAATGGAACAGAGTGTTTATGCAGCTTGACTGTGAATTGGTACATGCTAATTCTTCAAAATCATTCGTTCCCATCTAAAAAAAACTATCCTGGTCCAAGACAAGGACTCTTCTGTTTACCACATCAGATTTTTGACTTGAAATTTTCTATTTCCATCATTTTAATAAGAATACACAACTCACTAAGCAATTTTGTGATTCCAATTTATCCATATCAAGCTAAACAAATTGAATTTCCATCTTAATTAGCTCATTTGGTGGAAACAAATGTACATGTTAATGGATATATACATATTAAAATATTGCATGAGTCAATTACAGTGTTGATAGAAATGAAGGGCACACAATTACGCATATAACTATTTTTAAGTCATACCAGAAGCACTGCAAGTTTATCAGAGTGATAATACATGGTACATGTTCAAAGAATATAAGTTTTTCTCATAAAATCTGATCACCCTGCTGCATGAATATGCTCTTCTAGAAGAAATAAACATATTTCTTTAGGCATATCTGTTTTCCTGATAAGATATATAGTGGAAGCCAGGTGGTGGCACACACCTTTAATCCCAGCACTGGGGAAGCAGGAGCAGGGGCAGTTCAAGGACAGCCTGGTCTACAGAGCAAATGCCAGGACAGGCTCCAAAGCTACAGAGTAAACCCTATCTCAAAAAAAAAAAAAAGATATAGTGGAAACTTATTTCATATGGTTTAAATTAATCAGCTCACAAATTTGATCTACACTGAGTGCTAATGGATGGTTCACATATTCCCCAGACACAATCCAATAATTAAATATCTAGGGTAAACTCAGAAAGAAAAGAGAAAAGGAAGACACAATTTATGATATTCTTCCAAGACTTAAACATGCATTTTGGGTTGAAACTAATGAGTTTTCTACCCTCTTGCCTACAGAACCATCGGACTTCCTCATTCGAAGTGCCTCTAAAGAACTACGGTACCCATAGGAACGGAGTTTGGGTGGTTTGTTTTATGGTAAGGTTTCTTTTCTTCTTTTTTAGAAAAATTGTGAAAATTTAAATCAGATTCCCTAGAGTTTTAGGGTGTTCTTATTTTTAGGTCAAAAATTCTAATCATGGCTTATAGGGCACACTTGGTCAGCTGTCCACTAAGCGCACATTCAGACACTATATGTTAGACTTCTATGTTAAAAGACTGCTTTTGCAATCAGAAGCAAAGCCCTGTGACTAGGACGTATCACTGTCCACATTCTCAGCACCCGAGTGAGGTAGGCTATTCTGAAAACATTGTTCTAAGTCTTTGGAAATTTTCCATTTGTTTTTATCTTAAAAGATTTTTCTCTATTTCATGGGATTATTACCAAATTATATTCACTATTGATTTGAATCTGAGCCGCCTTTTCTCTGGGCATCTGAAACTCTCTTAGGATGTCACACAGAAAGATGATTTCTGTCCTTCTTCTATTATGATACAGTAGAGAACAGGAGAATGGTGTGCTAGATGTCCAAATCCAAATGAGAATAACACTAAGAAAGTCTGTTACTTTCAATAGTAAGTGCAAAGTCTACCAAACACTTATAGCAAGTTTTCAAGGAGAATCTGGGAGATGACACTTGAATCCTTTTCTTCCTTTACAGAGGACTCCACCAGAAGCAGCAATCAGGAGAACCCCTGTGCATGCGGCCAGGCCACTAGGACAGTACTGAAGTACAGTACAGAAGGAGCTTCAGCCGATGCAATATCAGATCATACGATAGCTTTTAAGACGCAATCAAACACTGAAAACATCTGGCCACGAACAGACAGACACAAGTACGTTTTGCACGTAGCAAGAAGGTTCCCCCAAGGATCCTCATAGGTTTTATTAAGCTATCGATGCCATCTGCAGAAAGTTATGACAAAAGAGCCATTGTCACACGAACCTAGATGCCTTGTTACTTAAAGTATGATCCCCAGGCCAAAGAACTGCAGTCGCCCAGAAGTCCTTCGATATGCATAGTTCCTACGGAAAATTAGGGCATTAGAACCTGCATTCCGGAGAAATCCTTGGACAATGGCCTGAACATGAAAGTTAGGCGGTACATGTACTGTGCCAAAAACTCTAAAGACCTTAATGTGGCGAAAATAACCAATTGAAAATCTAGTGCATGCCCTTCCAGACTCTGATGAAGGATCTAGAACCCCAGCATTTAATACAAGACACCATGCCCGTTTCACTTTAGCCTCTTTTGGGATTATCTTCCCACTTTTTTTTTTTTTAAGACTATGGCTCAGATTTCCCTTTCTTGTTTCCTATCACACATCCTTCCTCCTCCTCACTTCACTGGATCAAACTTACCTTCTGGCATCTTTGGCCATCTCTAGGTGTCCTGGGAAAATGACAATGACAGCGGCAAATAAGGGACATGGCAAAGGCAGGATTTGCTTGTGTGGGTTTTAATAACATGAGCTCGTGTTTAGCAGGATGGTTTACAGCTTGTGAGAGCTACTGAGGAAGCAAAGCGTGTCATCAGCACCAGCATCCCCTCCCACTCCAAGCTTCCCCCTCCAAAAAAATGTCTCAAAAAGCCTGGTAACACATTCATCAGCACACACTGGGCAATATACAGGACAGGAGTCAACTACCGGCCTCTGAATTGGAGGCTCTGCTTTTGATTAGGTGTCCAAAAGTGGATGGGAAAAGTCACTATCTTTGGAGATCTCAGTTGCCAAATCTCCCAGGCCTTGAGCATGATCAATTTTTGCATTGCATTTAGTGAGAAAAGACAGCAATCTAAGAAAAGAAAAAGGCATATTCTTTGGAGAAGCAGGAAGCGTCCTGTTGGGAGTGCTGGAGAACAGACCATGAAAGATGAGAAGAAGGAAAGAATCAGCAGAGAGGGAGGCCTGCATTTGATAATACTGTCCATTACCAGACTCCCCATCATATACTCTGGTTGTATGAGTCTATCTCTTAACACAGAAACTCTGGGATGGACAGCAGAAATCGGGATGCTCACACATCAAGTTAATCCAATGGACACTGAAAACAAGGACTGCTGGGGTGGTGGTTGCACATGCCTTTAATCTCAGCACTTGGGAGGCAGAGGCAGGCAGGCAGGCAGGCAGATCTCTGTGAGTTGGAGGCCAGCCTGGTTTACAAGAGCTAGTTCTGGGACAGGCACCAAAGCTACAGAGAAACCCTGTCTCAAAATAAATAAATAACTAAATAAAATAAAAAAATAAAAAAGGACTGTTCTCAGTTATTTGACCTCATATATATTGGACTTTAAGACTGATTTGAGAGAATAATGAGAAATAAATTCAATTAATTAAACAAAAGGAGAGATGATCATATGTGAAAAAACTCTAAACTAGGGAGCTTAAGATATTCTGTTGCAGATACATTTTTAAAAAAATATGTATGCAGTGTTCTGCCTGCATGCCAGAAGAGGGCACCAGATCTCACTGTAGATGGTTGTGAGCCACCATGTGGTTGCTGGGAATTGAAGACAGGACCTTTGCAAGGGCAGCCTGTGCTCTTGACCTCCTCTGAGCCAACTTTCTAGCCCACAGATCCATTCTTGAAAGAAGCCATATTGCTTCCACTAAGCATACCCTATTCAGCCTACATGAATAAATTGTTACAGAAATACAGAGGGCAAGTAGACTTTTCAAGTTCTGAGAAGCAATGGCCTCATAGCCAGACTCGAGTTGTGATGAAAATAGTACATTGAGTTGTTGTAGAAGAGCAGGAATTCTCTCTCCATGCTAGAAGCAGTCGAGAGTCGGAAGCCACGGCAATGTAAAGAACAAAGGAAGGTGGAGTGGGAGGCTGGCTGGGCCCCTAGATTTGGAGGCGTTCCCTCTGGAAGCCAGAGGGTATCAGCAGGAACACAGAATGCTTGTTGTGAGGCCTGGAGAATAGGTCAAGGACATCATGGGATTGGATCAGCATTTAGAGGTAGAGATGAAGTGAAAAGCAGAGGAGAGAAGAGAGAGAAAACTTTAAATGTCCACATTTGGAAACTGACAGGGGAGGGGGGGTCAAAGAGAAGGCGAGAAAGTAAGTATCCAAAGAGGTTGGGGGGAAAGTTGCCTACTGATGCATCATGGGGATCACAAGAGAGGATATCAGAAGAGGGCGGGGCCAGCAGACAATGCTGGTGTGTGCTAAGCACAAAGAAAGGCAATTTTCCACGGGATGAAATCACCTATGGCTTTAAAACATTGTTTTCCCCAGAGTCAGGTGAGGGTATAATGGACTGTGGTTGCTTGGAATCTGTTTTAGGTGAATTTCTAATAAAGGATCTCACAAGTTAACCCTGCTTAGCAGACGGGCGTGTGAACCAAAGGCTAGAGCATGCGGATGTGTGATTTGATAAAACTAGGGCCCGATGGTCAGTATCAGGACTCGTGTTGTTCAAACTTAATACAAAGTTGTAATTGTTCTATTTGTGCAGTTTAAGAATCTAAGGCTTCTACTCTTAGGAATCCCGCCTTTTCTTTTTCTATTTGAGATGGAAACTTACTTAAAAGTCACTACAATAACAAGACTTTAAACACAAAATGCACTAAGAAAAATTAAATTTTATTACTCAAAATGTCTCAGGCATGGACTATTGACTATGCTATGTTGTTCCTGCCCATCTTTAACCCATGGGGAATCACAGCGAGTGTGAGCCTCATAACATACAAGCGCTACCATAGTTACAATCTCCTCCAATAGTGCTTGCTCACAGCTACCCTTTAACCAAAAGCCCCTCCCATTGTCATAAAAGGCAGGTTATAGTTATTGATGTAAAAAGATTGTAACAACAGCATGCAAACTGCTATCTACAAGTCTGGCTTGTAGCACCTAGAAAAAAATGGCCCAACAAACGGTAACTCAGACAGGCCCTGAACACCAAGAATGGAAAGATTTCCCCATGAAAAGCCAGGGCCCAATTCTCTTCAAGCTAATTGACCCTGGGTGGAAAAAGCAGGCCCAGCTCCCAAAGAAGAGGCGATATCGGCACATGTGCGTTCTTTCACCCTCGCTCCCAGGGAGAAAGGGTGGCCTGTGTCAGAGGACACAAAAGCATTTCCATTTGTGCCTCCGACGGACCTCGAGAGGAGAAAACATTCCTCCTCCAGCTCAGCTTTACCTGCAAAGCACAGTCAGAAGCAGCTCAGGGCTCCGCCTTGGATGATCCAGTGTAAACCAGACTGAAGGTAAGTCAGGGTAGCTGGGGTGTGGGACGCTTTCTGTCCCACAGTCCTGAGTAGTCTCAGTCAAGGACAAGCCTCTTGTCATCAACATGTTGCCATATTAAGAATGTAAGTGTTTGCGAAGCTGCCATTTATAACCTTAATTCTGACTTCAACCTACTGCTGTCTTCACACCATGCCATCTAGATCAGGCAAACCCCATGTTCCAGGGAACACACTGAGGAGCAATACACTCAGCACACTACAAACGGAATCCCACTAGTATGAAAATTCCAGATTATCTCCAAGAGAAAGGAAAAACTTGAAACCTAAAATATTTAATTTCTAAGATTAATTTTGTTGATATATGCAAACTATTCAGGGGTCTTGTGTTATTTTTAGTGACCAGGTCTTGTTAAAATGTAAACTAGATCATTGGATTGCAAAATAAAATTAATAAATAAATAAGGGAAAAATCAGATATTATTACATGTTGCTGTTTGTAAAGACCAGATAAGAAGTGTGAAAACTACCAGGTGGTAGTGGCACATGCCTTTAATCCCTGTATTCAGAAGGCAGAGGCAGGTAGATCTCTGTGAGTTCAAGGATAACCTGGTCTACAGAGCGAGTTTCAGAACAACCAGGATGACACAGAGAAACCATATCTCAAGAAGAAAAGAAAAGAAAAAGAAAAGTTTGACTAAATGAGTTTGCTTTTGGTTTCCAATGTTATTAAAAAAAAAGGGGGGATCCAGGAAGACAGATGATTACATATTATATAGTTACATGGTGCACACAACATGCAGTACAATATGCGGTAAAATACAGTCCCTTCTCATCCCCTATGGGATATCATTTAGGAGTCAGATGGCTCAGGCATCATGCAGACAGTAGGTCTGTTTCTCTCACAGCTCTGCCTCTGAGGATATAAAGTGCTTGAGCCACAAACAAACCCCTTGAATCCAGAATCTAGAGGAGCTACAGTTTGCATAAAGGCGGGCTGAGGGCGAAGAAGGCACTGCGAGCACTAGGCAGACAGTTCACCAAGTGAGAATGCTGTCTTGACCAGGGTCTGTGAGTAACAGCAGAAAGATTGCCTTCTTCTAAAGACTTAAATTTTAATCAGAGAATTTAAATTTCAAAGTTTCTTACAGTTAGAAAGAAAAGTATTGGGGTTTTAAAATAAAATGGTTTAAAAACCACATCCTCTAATTTCAATGACAAGCAACCACTGTTGGCAGTCTGAAATAACTCAGGTCCCAAAGAGGAGTGGGGGACCACATTCACCCTAATTTCCCTTGAATTTAAGTGGACTATAAGTGTTTCTAATGAGTTGGCCTTGAAGGCACATAATTTACTTTAAAGCGGACATAATGAACCCGGAAAGCACCAGCCTTCTGTTCTGTGTTGGCTGACTACTCTTCTGTTTCATTCTCATTACCTTTTCATATTCCCACAAAACAATTCATTCCCAGATGATCAAAGGGCTAAAGTGGGCTCCGCTGTTTCATCAGCTCCACATTTGCCTGGGATCATGAAAGTGCTCCATTATGCTGCTACTTCAAAAGCTTTGCTTTGGTAGTTCCTGAAGTGCCTCCCAGGCCCTTCCCTCCAACACATGCGTGCGTACACACACACACACACACACACACACACTCACTCACTCACAGAGAGAGAGAGAGAGAGAGAGAGACAGACAGACAGACAGACAGACAGACANAGAGAGAGAGAGAGAGAGAGAGAGAGAGAGAGAGAGAGAGAAATGCAAACACTTTCTTAAAAATACTGGACAAAAAAAAAATCCTTGGTAGTGCCAGGAGGAAAGAGGCTGAACAAGAACTTTCTTACTTTGTTCTCCCCCAAAGCGTTCATTGCCTCCTTTCAGAAGCCGCCCACTCTATTTCCAGGGCCTTGCTCTGCCCCTACACCTCTAAAGTCCCTGTTAAAGGGAAGGCGGGAATGAGTTAGCTCTCCGTATATAATCAAAAGTGTGCTCTTGTATTTACGTGCCACAGCATATTCTATATTCCACAGAAGTGTGTGTGTGTGGACACACGCATCTGTAAGGTGAGAAGAGAGCCTGTGTTTTGTGCACAAAGGAAGTGAATACATTCTTCTCAAAATACATTATGATAACTTCCTTGAAACATCACCTCAGAGATGCTGGGTATTTGCCAAACTAATCTTGATCACATCCCTGGGTTATTTGGATGAAATTGAAAATGTGAGTGCTTATGTGCTGGTTCGTTAGTATAATTGGCACTCCCAAGAAAAGGCAGATTCCAAAGCATGTCTTTGAAACTTTGGACTGAATTGTTTCTAGAACCGTTCCTGAGCTGGCAGGTAGGATAGGGAGAGATGCTCTTCTGTCAGCAGACACAGGAGGGGCAGGCCGCCGCGCGTGTACCGCACCTAAGCGGCAGCAGTTGGCAGTTGGCAAGCTTGGGGCAACCTGAGAAGTGGAGTTAGGAAAATGAGAGCTGCCTAATGGATCTCTCTCTCTCTCTCTCTCTCTCTCTCTCTCT
>LOEQ01001062.1:137767-149596 GCA_001685075.1 Bramus lutescens
CTCTCTCTCTCTCTCTCTCTCTCTCTCTCTCTGTGTGTGTCTGTATGTGTGTGTGTGTGTCTGTCTGTCTGCCTGCCTTCCTGTCTGTCTCTGTTTCTGTCTCTGTCCTTGGTCCACTCCCCTGAGTGGACAAGACCTCCATACTCCATTCATCAACTGCCTCTTGACAGGTCCCTGTGAACTGAACCTGCTGAGGTTGGCACAGATCCAGTTCTCCTAGACTGTTCCTGATACACTCCCTCCATCCGTGGAACTTTCTGATAAAGGTGGCTTATATGTTCTACTAACAACCGCTGGTCTCAAGACCATCTTAATATGCTTATATGCTCTGCAGATTTAGAACCTGACCTAAGAATTGAACCATGTTTCAAGCCTCATTGACATAAGTATCAATGTGAGGCAGAATACTAGGCTATTAAAATGATATAGGGCAGTGAACTCTGTTACACTTTGTTGTCACACATTGTCCTACTGAGACAGCGGGATATTGTGTCATCAAATGAGGAGGGCTCGCTGGCTCAGTATCATGCTACAAGTCAACAGAGTTAATGGTGCAATAGCTATTCTTCCTCTGGCTTTCGGCTCCCATGCCCACCAAGAGTAGTGGTTTGCACACTAATGTAAGAAAACACATAGAAAGACTTGAACAAATTAATGGTGACTGGGGTTGGAAAAATGGCTCGGCACTTAAGAGTTCTTAATACTCTTACAGAGGACCCAGGTTCAATTCCCAGCACCCGCATGGTGAATCACAACCATGTGTAACTTCAGTTCCAGGGATTCTGACACCTCTTTTGGCCTCAATAGACTCTAGAATACATGGTGCATACCCATGTACTCACTCACATAAATATACACACATGCATTTAAAATTAAATAGATACAGAGTGATATGGATATATTATTACAGTTACAGCTGTTACCATCGCAAAGTGAGGTCCCCCCATCTAAGGAATCAGCCAGTAGGCAAGCACTTTGGCGCCCATGCATGGAGCAATGCAAATCATAGATTTTAAATTATATTAGATTTGGTGCTAAAGATGAACCCTAAAGATACTTCCTAGTAGCCAGACTAGGTCATTCATGCCACCTTATCCCCATCCTCTGGCTGTGGGTCTCACTTGCCCACTCCTTGCCTGCTAGTGTTTCATCAGGATGCCTCGAGTCTCCCGTCTTTCTTTAGCATGTATAGAGGTCTATAAAGTACCACAGGCAAACGCACAGCCTCCCTTTGTGCTTCTACATTTAAACTGCAGTTTCTCTAAATGAAGCACTCTATTTTTTCCTCCTTTTCCCAAAGCTCCAGGCCTTCCCATGAGCACAGAAAGGATGCCTGTGCTGCGGGCACAAGTGGAGTCCGTGGTGCCTGCAATCTCTCACAGTGGGAGGATGCTTGCACTCACTCGTCCTGTTACCTTGGAGTCTGTCTGTCTCAGAGATGCTCCCGCGTCCACCAGAAGCTGGCACACAGCCCGGTTCCGTTGGCAGGCGGCCTTGTGCAGTGCGGTCTCGCCCCTAAATCAAAGATTAAGAAACCAGGCAAGGGTTGGAGACAGATGAAGTGATGGAGAGGCAGCAGAAAAATGAGGGGCTTATCCTGCCCAGTTGCTGACACTGTGTGCTCTTTAGCTTCCTTCACTGTAAGTCGCTGAGGCCGAGGACAGCAGAATACATGCATGCTAGTGAGGTGGACTGGGGTGTCTACAGATTCCTTGTTACTCTTTAACAGACTGAACATCTAACTTTAGCTACTTCTCTAAACTGGACCTGGCTTGGTGGTAATTTTTTTTTGATCCACTACTATTGGATTTACACACTCGAAGAGAATGAGTGAAATTGTCCAGATATATCCAAGCACTTGAGGCAGAGCATGAATGTATCTCCATGACGTTCACACAGTCCAGCCCTTCTGGCATGGTAGAAGTCATTCTGACCTTCATGAGTCTGTCCTGCAAATTCAACTTTGAAGAGCCAGGCTGCCTTCTTCCACTGCTATTCCGTCAATGTTGGATTACATCTATCAAGTGAACGGCTGTCTGAGAGGCTGTAGTAGACTCCAGCAGAATTCACAGGTCCAGATTCTCTCACATAAACAATATGCCTGAGACCAGCCTCTCAGCAAGTGGGGGAGGGGGCAAGGAAAAGCAGACAGGTCCCCCATCTGTCTGTGAGGTGTGTGAAGTGAAGAGGATATTGCCATTCTGAGTCCCAAGGTATGCTTAATGCCGACATGTTTCATGGGAAATCAAATGTCAGCCACAAAGAAGCCAAACCAGGATGAATGGCAGCCCCACCAACAACCATGCCAGCACAACATCCCTGTGGACCAGCAGCTCATAGCTATGTCCTTTCTCACTTGCCCTCTATTCTACCTGTTCATTCTCACGTCTACACCCTGACTATTAGCTCATTCCCCTCTAAACCTGCTGAGTTATCTTTATCCTTTGTCTGACTTCTTTGAAACTTCCCCGTGGTCCCCATATGGCTTTCAGAGTTAAGGATTCATCTTTCTCTTACTCCTGTTAGCGGAAAAGTGGTTATTTGCATGCCAGAAGAATAAGAATGATGGAAAAAAAGAACCATTTTCAGCTTAGGGACCATCCCAGAGCTGATAAGTGTTTGAGTAACCATGTTTCCAAGTTCTCCAGGGGTGGCATGCCACTTGCTCATCACAGACTGGCTAACAGCAGTTGTGCCATTACACGCAGCAGGTGTCTTAAGACACGGATGCTTCATTTTTTCACAGATCCCAGATTTAAAAAAAAAACGCTGCATATGGTAGAGATGAAGATACATGTACTTATTTACTGTCAGCAGTCCAAGAACCAGTGTAAATGTCGCTTGCTGGTAGGGGGCCTAGAGGCAATGACAGTGATAGCATTGACTATGTAGGGAATCATCCCAAGACAAAGTATTGGTTGCTGTTGTGTTGCTTTTTGCAGCCGATTACCTTTGCACCACTGTGAACACAGTTTAAAGGGGCTTCTCATCAGTGAAGTTAAAACTGATATGCCTGGCCAAGCTATGCTTTGAGTACAACTGTTTAGACTATATAATGAAAGGCAATACTCACGTTTCACTGTCTGCCATATCCAACAATTCTGCAGGTCCTAAACGACAGCAAAGAGAAAAAAAAAAGCAAGATGTTCAAAAATATGTTGTTGACAGAACTAAACGGTTGACAGAAAAATCTATAGGTGAATAATTTAAATGAGGAAAGGTGAACTGAAAAGATAAATTTGGTGACAAGGTTAATAATAAGACCAAGTGAGGCTATGAGGATTCTCTATCACCAGTTTTTCGAATGCCAGCAGTCAATACGCCTGATAGCTCAGTGGATGATAACTCCTGCTGTAAAAACAAGAGGACCCACATCTCCAGCACTCAAATTTTTATAAAGCTGGGCATGGTCCTGTGTGGCTGTAACCTCAGCGCAGGTAGGCAGAAAAAAGGAGACCCCTGGATATCGATGGCCAGCCAGCCTAGCCAAGTTCAGCGAGAAACCCTGTCTCAAGGAAACAGAGAGCTGTAGAAAAAGTCACCTGTCATTGTCCTCTGATGTCATGCATGTGTGGATCCACCAAGCACATGACAGACACAGACACATAAACACACACATTGAAAAAAGATTATTTCTCAGTGAAGTTGAAGAAATTAATTGGAATAGAATAACTGAAAAATAATTGTCTTGGTAGAGAGAAAGGGCCAAATGAATAAGCTTTGGGTCTTTTTCATTCTCCAGCTACAGGAAGGGGCTTTCTATATTATAATGAGAAAAAGTAAAGACACATATGTCATCTAAATGTCATATTTTGGAGATACTTTTTTCATTTTCAAAATGGAATAACTGCCTTGCAAACATGTCAGATGATTATAGATGCACCATTGCAAGATATTTCTTCTAAGTGTTAGAATATAAATGTTCAATGAGTTGACCTTCTCTTCCTCAATGTCTGTTTACTAATTAATTCTTCGACAAACACTGGGATCTTCTCTATTCTTCCTCCTGACCAATACTTCCTTCCATGAACTCCCTCATCCTATTTACTCTGAAGGTATCAGTTAGACACATTTCTTCCACAGAGCTCCTTCTGAGCCGACACCACACCCTACCTATATGACACCCACCCTTATGTATAGGTTCTGTTGTCTTTCTTAAGTACTATAAATTATCATATAAAAATAAACTGTCCTAGCCAAGTGGACATTGCTGATCACATTATTCAACACGACACTTGCCAAACTAATTTAACATCACCTGCTGAGTTGTTTTTCTGTCCCTTGAGACTCTAAAAAAAAAAAAAACCTCTGGAAGTTTTGTCCTATGCTTTTTTCATCACTGTGTCCTCCCTTGATACTGATCATAGAATCTTGGCCCAGGCAACTGCTTAAATATTTGACTGGACTGATGAATAAATCTGCTTTGGAGTGCCAAACATGGTTCTGGTATGGAACACTTCAGTCTCTAGAGACATAATCTGTGTGATTTGTGACCTATGTTAGTAGAGAACATCATCAGTGAAAGCTATTTATTACATATAATGTAAAAAGAAATGAAGAGAGGTTACAAGTACAAATTTCTAACCATAACTGTCATTAATAAGGAGATGGTTGAGATACTCTCCTGGTCATCCAAGAACTAAGTCGACTCAAATCTTCATGTGTAATGCAGCTAGCATGCAGAAACCATTGCTAAAGAGACTGTCATGTATCACAAAGTTTCTATGCATCCCTTCTGTTACCAACTCTCAAGTGTTTAGATGATGCTCATGGCCTTCCTCTTGGAATTCCTTAAAGTGTTGATACAGTTCTTACTCCTTAATGTGTTGATAAGGCTCCACCTTTTCACCTAAGCTAAACTAGCAATGGCCTACCTCACTACATATTGCTCAGGCTTTCCCCCACTGTAAGGGCCTATCTCCCAAACTCCCTATCCATGATAGCCTTCCCTCTCCTGACCCTGTACCTAAAACTGAAATCTTCCTTAAAGCCCAACTATGGCAAGGTCTCCCAAAGAGACATCTGACAAAAGAAATTTAACCCTTCTCTGAGTCCTATGATGCTTACAGGTTCCACCTTGTAGTATGTATTTGCTTTTCAAGTATATGTCTTGAATTACTCTAAATCTCTGAAATGTAAGAATCACTTTATTCTTTCCACCTGCCTCTAAATTATATAAATATTATATCAATAATTGCATGGATCCATTAATGCTAACATTTACCATCCACCTTGAGTTTCCATGAGTCAATACAATCTAGAGGATTTAACAGCAGTGCCTGGCACCCCATAAGGACTTCATCAAATGTAGAGTCACAACTGTAGTGCTTTGGGCCCACTACAGCTGGTCATATTAAGTTAAAACACTGCAACATCAGTGAAGAAAAGTGACATAAAGGGGCCACTAACTCCCACTTGAGATCCATGCACTCCAGGCTTATTCAGTTTCTGATAGGTTCAGGAGTACCTGAAGTTCCACCTAAAGAGACCCCGCTATCTTCAGAGAGCCTTTTAAGCCATTTATTTAGAGATAAATTCCAGAAACACAGCAGTCCAGCTTCCCTCAGCAGCTGTATTCTCATCACTGTTCTCCTCACAGTGACCAAGGCAACAAAGAGCTTCTGGCATCTTCTCCTTTCATCCTGGCTGACCTTCAAAACTCTGAGTGGAACCCATAGTGAGTCCTAAGATTTGCTGGGTCTAAGGTTCTATGCTGGTAAGGTTCCTTGAGGCATTTTGATTGGGTTAAGGCAGTAATAGTTCAACAATCAAAAGGTGAAGATAGGGGAAAAAAGGGACTTTTCCTCATGGTGCTACCCAGGCGCACCACAGCCATAGCTCCAAGATATCCCATAATGATTACCCAGTCTGATTTGGGCATGCCTCTGGCTACCCAGGGTTCCTCTGCAGCTGGCAGCTGGTACTCATGCTCTTAGGTCACATCCAAAGGGACTCCACTTCAGTCTTGGTGAATGACTCTAAAGTGATTGATGTAATTAACCTAATGTCCCTGGTCCTCCATCAAATAGACAGTTGGATGATGAAAGAACATTCCAAACACTGGTGAGCAAATAGCCAGTAATGAAGAGGGAAGGGCAGCAGCTGGATGGCTCCAGGTGGGAGTAGGGAGCTGTGTTGAAGAGTACAGGCCCTGGACTTGGGATTCCTTTCCTCCTATGGGGTTTCCTTGGCATAAGGGTCTGTGCCTAGTTCTATTGTAATTCGTTATACCATGTTCAGTTGATATCTCTGAACGACCTTTTCTTTTTCTTTTTCTTTTCTTTTTTTTTTTTGAGGGAAAGGGAGGAGGAGTGGATCTGGGGAAGCAGGAGGTGCGGGGGGTATGTGGAAGGAGTGGAGGAAGAAACGGTAGTCAGGATGTAATGTGTGAGAGAAAAATAGGAAAAAATGAGTGCCAGCACATTTACTTGTCTCTTTTAGAACCAGCCCTTAAAGGAGTGGTTCTCAACCTGTGGGCCATGACCCCGTTGGGGCTCATACATCAGATATCATGCCTATCAGATATTTACATTACAATTCATAACAGTAGCAAAATTACAGTTATGAGTAGCAATGAAATAACTTTATGGTTGTGGATCACTTTGACATGAGTGAGGAACTGTGCTAAAAGGTCTCGAAGGTTGAGAACCGCTGCCTTAAAGAATTATGTTTGCACAGCAAAGGCACCAGGAGGGGAGATGACAAACACATCTGAGTTCAGGCCATTGTTTCCTCCTGGTTTGTACTGCAATGACCTGTAAGAAGCTATGCTTTAACACTGTACAGACCTATGCAGTAATCCTGATGTACAACTTGGAAAATGGGTAGCCAAATAAATAAATAAAAATGATCAACAAAACCCACACTAACTTCTTTTGAAAAACAAAATGATTTTTTTTTAAAAAAAAGCACCTAATTTTTTGTTAATAAAGGAAAGAAGAAAGACAAAAAGTAAACAGAACTGTATTTTTCTAACGTGACAGTGGTTGAGAGCTGGACTTGGGATTTGTTTTGATTATATGAATATCCCTGTTATAGATGTTATCCCCTTCTCTCATGGAAATTGCAATAAGAGCACTGAACTGTCAGTAGACAATTCACGCTTCTGCCCCTAAGCAGGAGTCTACGGTGGTATGAATGAGACTGTCCCCCATTGTCTCAGGCATTTGACCTGGTCCCCAGTTGCTGGTGTTGTCTGGGGAGGTTCAGATGGTACAGCTTCACTGGAGGAAGTCACTGAGGGCAGTCTCTGAGATTTAAAAAGCCTTTGCCACTTTGTTTGTCCTTTCTGCTTCCTGCTCGCCGTTGGAGATATGAGCTCTCAGCTCCTTAGATCAGCTGCCACGCCTGCCTCGTGTGCTGCATCTCATCTCTATGATGAACTCTAGTCTAAAGTCGTGAGCCCCGAAACTCTTTGCCTGGGTCAAGGTTTATATCACAGCAACAGAAAAATACTTAATACAGAATCCTCACATCTCTAGGGTTTTCTCTCTTACCCAGCTATCCTGCACCAGAAAATAAGTGTGAAGTCTTCATTGATGGACTAAGGTGCAAATTTCTCTATGAATTCTTTGCCTTTCTTCCAGGATCCTATGCATGCTGTCACTGGAACTCAACAGAGGACACTAGCATGGAGCTGCCATGTCGTGTGGCTTCTCACTGGTGTTCATATCCCCTTGAGCACAGAAGGCAGAAACTAAATCATACACATACATGAGTTTGGGGAGATAACTCCACCTCACAGTGACTCAGTTTTAACTCCCTATCCAATGGAGATAGGAGAATTTACTGTGTAGAATTGTAAAATTTTACCTTTAACAATAAATTTGATTGTTTACTAGAGCAATAGATTTTTAGCAACAATGGGTTACTATATTTTGTCTGGAACACAAATATCACTTTTTAAAAAATAAAATGTTGAGGGTGCTTTAAAGCAATTTTGGATCCCAGTGTCAATACTAAGTGTTTTTCTTTTGCCTTCAGATGAAGACCCATAGCTGAACCATGGATTCGAAAAGCTGTAGGATAGAGGGAAATGTCTGAAAATCGAGGAACGGTGCTTTTCATGTCTCTGTCGCAAAATACATAACAGAAGCAAAGTAGGAGAGGACCAAGGTAGAGAGAAGCTCACATTTCAGATAGAACAGACTGTCATGGCAGGGAAGGCATGGCGGTGGGAGCAGCATGGTTCATGGTGATGGAGTCCTGTGGCAGGTGCTTGTTCCATAGAAGCAGTCAGAAAGCAGAGAGCTCTTCCTGGAACAAAGCTAACCTTTCACCATCGAGTCTCACCCTGCTCTGCCTCCTAAGATCCACAATTGCTCAAAACACCACGACTAGGTGCAGACTGTAAAAACCGCAGGAGCCTGTGAAGAACACTTTATAATCATACCATAAGAGGGGTGTGTGTGTGTGTGTGTGTGTGTGTGTGTGTGCGTGTATACCATTCAGACTATGTTCAAGCAATGTAGAATGTAGCAAAATGTCCCAAATCTCTATCTCTCAATGCGAGGAAGTGAATGCTGTGCTAAGTACTGGTACTTATATTGGCCACTCCAGTTCACATGACTTTATCATCTACATTTCATATGCATTATAGATGATGGGCCTTTTATAACATATATTGTTTAATTTGTCTCCAACCAATGCATCCAAATCTCCTCTACTATTCCTTCCATGGCCCCAAAGACTCCCTCCAGGATCTCATTTCCCGTTAGTCTCCCTGACGCTGCCAGCAGACCATTCCAAATCCTCCCCTGCCACGGGACAAAGGCTGCACAGATGTGGAGAGAGCTGGCACTGGGAATGCTAACAGCACTGTCATCCTGTCTCAGCAGGATGGTAGTCCTTCTCACTGGGACCAGAGGCGGAAAAAAGTGAGGGTTAAAAAAAAAAACAGAAAAGAAAGACCGGGGTCAGAAAAAGAGAGAAGACAAAATAACCCATTGAAGTAAGAAGGAAATGTATGAGCGGGGTTTCTATCTGAGGTAACAGTAGGGGGCAGCCGGGTGGGCAAAGGGAGAATAAAGACAAAAGAGCAAAATGCTCTGGGGAGTAAAGGAAGGGGGGAGGCAGCCAGTAAAAATGATGGTTGAAAGGAGCTGAAAGGCAGGAACCGCGGGGAGAGTCCCTGCTGGAGTCCCTGGATCCATGGCCTCGACCCTGTCTCTGGAATTGTTTCTTCTCTTCTTCCTCCCATTCGCTTTTCAGGCCTTGAAATGCCCAGATTCCAGCTTTTTTTCCCCTACTAAAAGAAAGCAGTGTTTCACACATCGGAGAGAAGCCCAAAGGAAGATGCCTCCTATGGCTTTCTCAGAACACGTTACACATTCCACTCACAGCCCAAGCTCCACAGTTGTCTTAAAAAGAGCCCTTGGAAGGAAACGGTATTGCGGGTGCTTGAGATAACTCATCCCTGGGACTCTTGAGATAATTCATCTCTTGGGACTCCGGATCAGAAGGTGGTCCTCCTGATTGGGGATCACACTCCTTCCCCTAAGCATCCAATGAAGGGGCAAAGCAGAGTGGAGCTCAGAGCAGAAAGATGCTGTGAGTTGAGAGCCAACTTATGGAACCATGCAGAATATGACGTAGGTACCTTGCAAAGAGCCCAGGAGTTCCTAATAATCATTGTCAGTAAAGGCTGAGAACAGACAGATGATGACAGGGTAAGCAGTGCAGAGGTTCCTCCATCTTGAATTCTTGCTGAGGCCATTTCAGACTTAACTAGAATTTGATCAGCTTGATGGAGAATCCCATGGAAAATTACCCAACTCTATTCTAAGACCTGAGACCAAGATGCCCCTGGTAACTTAGCTTCTGTTAAACTGCTTGCTTGTGCAAACCTCTTTCCTGCAGCTGCTGAGAGAGATATTGATATGTGACTTTTGCCTTTAAAAGCCCCATTAGTCCAAATGCTTGGGGCTACATTTACATCCCAAAGACCTGAGTGCAGTCCCAGCTAGCTGGAATAAAGACTTTCAGTTGGCTCTAAATTACATCTAAGTCATCCCTGGTGGCATCCCCCATAACAAGGTTTTTGAAAACCCTGTGGGATTTCTATTATCTAAAGCTATCAGAGAGATGTGAGCCAAGCTGTTATGTGTATATACACATACATGAACATCAAGAGATTTTCAACATACATAAACATTTCTGTTATTCTCCAGTACTACCAAGCATGAAGAGATTATGTTAGTCTGCAGAGAGCTCAAAAAGTACCAACGACCAAGTATGCCCAAGGTAACACTTCCCTTTTATCTCTACCTGACTTGAAGAACATCTCACTAGAGGGCTTCCCATCATTTCAGAGAGGTGGATGATTCAAAGATACTTTATGGTTTCGAAATGCACAAGTTAGCTGGGAGTGACAGAGTATACCTCTCACCCCAGTACTTGGAAGTCAGAAGAAGGAGGATTGCTACAAGTTTGAGGCCAGCCTGCCCAAAGATTTCCAGGCTAGCCAGTCTCAAATCAGATGACCACCTTCAGGATTTTGTGCAGATCCTGAGGACTTTCTTTTCTTAAAAGGAAAAAGCCCCATAGAGGAGGGTGGCTTTAATTGGTGTCCACGAGCAATATTCCAAAATTTGCCTCTGCTCCTCATCAGCCTTTTGAAGAAATTGCCACAGAAAGGAGAATAAACCTATGGCATATGTGTGCAGCAGTAATCATGCCACTATTTAATTTGCAAGTCTCTCCCTGAAGTGTAGTGGGTGGATGGTCAGGAGAAGAGAAGGAACGATGCCCACAGCAGACTCAGCACCACAGCCCATCCTTCTAGGATAGGCGGGAGTGTAACTACCCAGTCTCCTGGGAAAAGCCATTCTCCAGCGCCCACCACTCTACCTTCACAGCCTTTCCTTCCAGCCCTTGAACTACAACTCTGGCCAAGAATTGAAGCAAAACTCTTCATAGTGAGAAAGATGAAGGAAGGAGAGTCTCAAATGATTGGCAGCCTGCTATCCACCTTATGAGGTCTTCGCAAAGATTAAATTAAGTGGTGTGTTCTGGACAGGCATCTCGCATATTAAATGAGCTTGAAAAGTGGTAGCTGTGCTATCTGTGTGTGGCTTTATAGTAAGACCTAAAACATCCACATTCAATTGTGCTGGATTTATTTGCACACTAATTGTGGGGGATTTTTTGCCTGCTATTGCTAAAAATATTGGATGCATTTTCTGTTGAGTGCATTTTTAAGTGTGTCAGCCTATCGCAGGCAGTTCCTAATAGACACTCCATGTGGATTTGTCAAAAGAATGAATGGAAAAATGCAAATGTCCCCAGTTGCATAACAAGAGAAGCAAAGGGATGAGAGTACTCATGAATCTGCTCATCTCCAGCCTAAATACCTGTGCAGAGGAAGTAAGCTCAAGGGGCTGGAGAGACGGCTTGGTGTCTGTGTGAAGTAAGCAGACTCACAATTAGTGCTCCAAGGAAGTTGTTTACGCTTTCTATGGACCTGGGTCTCACTGACAGGCTCTTTCACTTATTCTTAAAGACCTCCAAGAAAGGCATTTTTTTCCTTCCCACCTCTCCCCACACTTCTCTATCTCTAGTCTCATAAATGCAAGAAGCTCTGTACTCCATTTTTTTATTGGATTATTTGTTCTATTGATGACCAATTTCTTGAGTTCTTTGTGTATTTTGGAGATCAGACCTCTGTCTGATGTGGGGTTAGTGAAGATCGTTTCCCATTCTGTAGGCTGCCATTTTGTCTTGTTGACTATGTCCTTTGCTATACAGAAGCTTTTCAGTTTCAGGAGGTCCCATATGTTAATTGTTTCTCTCAGTGTCTGTGCTGCTGGGATTATATTTAGGAAGTGGTTC
>LOEQ01001062.1:161654-190485 GCA_001685075.1 Bramus lutescens
GGCAAATGGATGGAGCTAGAAAACACCATTTTGAGTGAGGTAACCCAGACCCAGGAAGACAATTATGACATGTACTCACTCATAAGTGGTTTTTAAACATAAAGCAAAGAAAACCAGCCTAAAAGTCACAATCCCAGAGAAACTAGACAACAACGAGGACCCTAAGAGAGACATACATAGATTTAATCTACATGGGTATTAGAAAAAGACAAGATCTCCTGAGTAAATTGGGAGCATGGGGACCTTGGGAGAGGGTTGAAGGGGAAGGAACAGGCAGGGAGGGGAGCAGAGACATGTCTTAAGCAGAGGTAGAAGCATGCATGTATACAATATGACTTTGCATAGGTATACAAATACTGTAAAGAGAAATAGGAACATATTCAATATAATAAATATAATTTGAATTTTTATTAATATATAAGAATTTATACCAATGTAAATTGTCTATAAATAATATCCCACAAGTATTTACTCTTTTACTCACTATTATTATTAGTGTGAGTAAGCTCACACTAATCTTCCCAAATTCCCAAATATTATTTATAAATGCTTTTTTTTCATTTAGAGATAAATATTTTATATTGATATAGATCTTGGTCTATTGATACAAATTTAAGGTCAGTTTTGTTATATGTATTTCTGCTCTTGATTAGGGTATTGTGTTTGTACAACTACCCATCTAAAAATGTAATGTATAATTAAAAGTACAGATTAATAGATAGTCATCTATAATAGTCAAGCTTGTAGTTATATTAGTTAGGATTTCTAGATGTACAGAGTTATAGTTCAGATGGGCAGTTATTCTTCAAACCTTTCAAAGACTAACAAAATATGACATTTAAAATGTTATAAAAACTTAAGATTTTCATGACAATGAGGCTCATCTGCTCTTGGAAGCACTAATCTACTTCAAGAGGATGATGGGCATCAAAGAGGTTTCTTATGGAGTTGGTTAGACATTTGGGCAAGAAACTGCTCTTGCCTTTACTGCTTGGTAGTATGCTGTATAAACTGGACATACAGGATCCACAAAAAATGACTGCTAAAGTTGCCTAAAAAAAGGTGAGACAGTCCTTTCAGTGTTCCTGCTTCATGAGAGAACTGCCAAACATTTTACAGGACACAAAAAAGGCAACTAATAAACTTTGCCAGTACAAGGCAGAAGAGATCTTCAAATTTCCTGTTTCATGAAAAAGTCTGCCAGATACTGTGGGCCCGTAGGCTAAAGATAGATGCCGCAATGATACAAAAGAACTTTGAGTGACTGACCAGGTAGTGGGATGTCTCTGTCAATTTTAGAGTTTTCAAAGTTATTTGCAATGCACTTCTGCTAACTTAGGTAATATTATATCCTTCTGGGGTATTTGATGGAGTTAAAAATAGTTATAGTTTTCCTTAGTTATAATAAAAGATAAAGTACATATAATATTGTTATCTATAATTTTGTTTGATAACTTTTTTATTATATGTAATTTTGCTACACTAAAGTTAAAACCTTCCTTTTTATTTGGACAGAAAAGGGAAAATAGTATGGGAAGTCTTTCTGTATATATGTTGCTTTTATTGGTTAATGAATAAAGACACTGCTTGGGTCTGTGGCTCGGCAGAATAGAGCTAGGCAGGAAAACTAAACTGAATGCTGGAAGACAGTAGGAAGAGTCAGCGACACGCCAGGTAGCTATGGAAAGAAAAAGATGCCCAGCCGCCAGTCATAGCCTTACCAGTAAACCACAAAATACAAAAAAATAGGAATGAATTAATTTAAGATGTAAGAGCTAGCTAAAAATACACTTAAGCTATTGGCCAAGCACTTCTGTATGATTATTTTGGGTCTGGGCAGCCAGAAAACAAATGAGCAGCCTCCACCTACAATGAAACAAAATCAAAACCCTCCACATGAGAATATTTTTAAAAGACTAATATGTAATCCCTAATTATTGTTCAGTCTTAAAAGTAGCATATAACTACCTGGTTCATTATCATATCCTCATGATAACAACCATTCAAATGCTTAAAGTATTGTAGAAAAAGGTATTGTAGGAAAAAGTATGAACAAAGAACAATGTGTGGAAATCTCAAAGATACGTTAGTTGATTCACTGAGATTCATTCCACGGATTTGGAAAGCTGTGCATAGTTTTAAATCAACATTTCCCTGTCTGGAGCAAGAATCACAACCACCTAGTTCTTAGAAACTTTCTACATCTGCCTGTCTTTGTCCACAATATAACTCTTACTTCACAGGATGTAAAACAAAGGGCTTAGGCTGTGAACTGTCATTTCCCGTTTCTCACAGATAGCAATGGACCAAAGATACAGATAAGTTTCATTTCCATTATTTTCTGCCCCTCTCTCTCCTGAGGTCAACTGCTTTTCACCATAACAATCTGGTTGGTTTGGGTTCTACTTAGACCATGATGTCCCTAAATTAAAACAAAAGACCTATTAAACAGTAAAGTCAATAGGTAGTTCTAAGTTCAACTTTTTTTTTTGTATAAATGGAAAGACTGGATGATGGACAGACCCCAAGGCAAATGTTAGACAAAGAGTTTGTTCAATTTGGTGAGAACTGAAATTTTCAGACATTCCCTGGTGTCTCTAGAGATTTCTCCATAAAGCTTTTCCTATGTTTACTTGATCAGAAACATGCTGTCCAATTTTTCTGTTTGTGAGCAGACAGTCATAATACATGAGCAACAAAGTAGCTTGCAAAGATGGGATTTCGTATAATAGTCAAACACAGCAAAGGTAATCTAACACATGGTTAATGGCATGGACAGCCACTGTGAAWTRTGCTAATTAGGCATAAATGGGAAGCAGCTCAGGAAAATGATTGAGATTAATAATTATTTTACATAGACACACTGAASAAGTCCAAGGTGGRGGTGAGGAAAAGGAGAAATCAGATATTTCTGAAGACCTCTGCATTTTAATCTGAGCCTAAGGGAATGTCTGGCAATCAGAACAGGCTAGCAGACAAGTGGGTTTTTATAACGAGAGCTAAAGTACAGAAGTTGCATTGAGAAAAGCAGATTTATTGAAACAGATTCCCAGCTTCTGTTATACGAACACACAAGTCTGTATCAGCTATCACTGCACTGCAGGCCCGCAGGCCCTCTCAGAACATGGTGGTTTAAGACACAACTGTTTCTTTCGTTCAAATACGTGTGTCGTGCTATGGAGGGGGGTTTTCAGGGTAAGTTTACCTCTGCTCCACTGGACACTGAGCTGTCCCGTCAGTGTGACCACACACAGGGCTGGGACGTGGAGTTGACTTTAGGAACCTATGGTTGATCTCACTTGTCTTTACATAGGCTGTTGTAGCTTCCTTGGGAAATGGTGAGTGGTTCCAAAAGCCANGGTGAGGAAAAGGAGAAATCAGATATTTCTGAAGACCTCTGCATTTTAATCTGAGCCTAAGGGAATGTCTGGCAATCAGAACAGGCTAGCAGACAAGTGGGTTTTTATAACGAGAGCTAAAGTACAGAAGTTGCATTGAGAAAAGCAGATTTATTGAAACAGATTCCCAGCTTCTGTTATACGAACACACAAGTCTGTATCAGCTATCACTGCACTGCAGGCCCGCAGGCCCTCTCAGAACATGGTGGTTTAAGACACAACTGTTTCTTTCGTTCAAATACGTGTGTCGTGCTATGGAGGGGGGTTTTCAGGGTAAGTTTACCTCTGCTCCACTGGACACTGAGCTGTCCCGTCAGTGTGACCACACACAGGGCTGGGACGTGGAGTTGACTTTAGGAACCTATGGTTGATCTCACTTGTCTTTACATAGGCTGTTGTAGCTTCCTTGGGAAATGGTGAGTGGTTCCAAAAGCCACTGTGGCGTGGATCCCAGACAAGGCTGATAATCTTTAGTTGAGGATCATGAACCATTCTTCTCTGGAAGTTCTGGTTTACCCATAACCAAGGAGGGAAGACTCAAGTTCACTGGGCAAAGCCACACTGCCAGGTGAGCGCACAGAAGATGGTGATGCTGATGACTTTGGTCATCCCAAGCTTTCATTTCAGAGTGGGATTGTGATTTGCTTGGAGTCGGAGTGCTGAATTAGACTTGTGGTTAGTACTGAGAAATGACTCTGGCCCATAGAGTTGCCCGTGTCACTTGTGGGAACACAATATGCATCTAATGTTATGTGTTTTATCATGTGTGTTTCGGTAGAAATAAAATTTAAAAGGCCAAGAAATGCATATTTGAAGGCATACGTTCTGGAGAGGAAAAAAAAAGGCAATAATTGACAGATTCACTTTCCAAAAGTAGTACCACAACATCTTTCTTCCTACACATACATCTTGCCGTGCGGTTTTGACACTCTTCCTACTGAGAGCTGCAGGTTGTGTCACCCGTCTCTTGAACACAAGCAAACAATCATTTCAATGAGAATGGTACATGATCCCCAAAATATGGGGAGCTTCCTTCCATGGGTTCCCCATCATGATGGCTTTTGGAACCACTCACCATTTCCCAAGGAAGCTACAACAGCCTATGTAAAGACAAGTGAGATCAACCATAGGTTCCTAAAGTCAACTCCACGTCCCAGCCCTGTGTGTGGTCACACTGACGGGACAGCTCAGTGTCCAGTGGAGCAGAGGTAAACTTACCCTGAAAACCCCCCTCCATAGCACGACACACGTATTTGAACGAAAGAAACAGTTGTGTCTTAAACCACCATGTTCTGAGAGGGCCTGCGGGCCTGCAGTGCAGTGATAGCTGATACAGACTTGTGTGTTCGTATAACAGAAGCTGGGAATCTGTTTCAATAAATCTGCTTTTCTCAATGCAACTTCTGTACTTTAGCTCTCGTTATAAAAACCCACTTGTCTGCTAGCCTGTTCTGATTGCCAGACATTCCCTTAGGCTCAGATTAAAATGCAGAGGTCTTCAGAAATATCTGATTTCTCCTTTTCCTCACCNTGGCTTTTGGAACCACTCACCATTTCCCAAGGAAGCTACAACAGCCTATGTAAAGACAAGTGAGATCAACCATAGGTTCCTAAAGTCAACTCCACGTCCCAGCCCTGTGTGTGGTCACACTGACGGGACAGCTCAGTGTCCAGTGGAGCAGAGGTAAACTTACCCTGAAAACCCCCCTCCATAGCACGACACACGTATTTGAACGAAAGAAACAGTTGTGTCTTAAACCACCATGTTCTGAGAGGGCCTGCGGGCCTGCAGTGCAGTGATAGCTGATACAGACTTGTGTGTTCGTATAACAGAAGCTGGGAATCTGTTTCAATAAATCTGCTTTTCTCAATGCAACTTCTGTACTTTAGCTCTCGTTATAAAAACCCACTTGTCTGCTAGCCTGTTCTGATTGCCAGACATTCCCTTAGGCTCAGATTAAAATGCAGAGGTCTTCAGAAATATCTGATTTCTCCTTTTCCTCACCTCCACCTTGGACTTCTTCAGTGTGTCTATGTAAAATAATATTAATCTCAATCATTTTCCTGAGCTGCTTCCCATTTATGCCTAATTAGCATATTTCACAGTGGCTGTCCATGCCATTAACCATGTGTTAGATTACCTTTGCTGTGTTTGACTATTATACGAAATCCCATCTTTGCAAGCTACTTTGTTGCTCATGTATTATGATTGTCTGCTCACAAACAGAAAAATTGGACAGCGTGTTTCTGATCAAGTAAAAGTAGGAAAAGCTATATGGAGAAATCTCTCTAGAGAAGCAGACTTTGGGGGAGCTGAGCTTACAAACGTCTCATTGACCATGCAGGATGCCACACCGATTAAGGGAACAGTGTGAAATATACTTGTGATCCAATTGAGTCAAGTGTGGTCTCAGCATTTGTCTTGAGTTTGTCATTCATTCAGTGTTTTCGTTGACACAAAAGGAATTAGTCCCTAAAACTGTATATTAATGTTTCTTAATTTTATATTTTGTAATTTCAAGACAGGTTAAATTAGAGTACTTGTTGGCTGAATTAAAAATTCAGTTTAAGGTATGTTCTGGCCCTAGTGCCTCCTTAATCACCAATGTGAGATAGGACTTCTCTGATTTCCCCCTTTTCCAACAACATTTCCATTCATTACAGTATAGTTCAGTGGTTCTCAACCTCCCTAATCCTGTGTCCCTTTAAATCCTGTTCCTCATGTTGTGGTGACCCCCAACCATAAAATTATTTCTATTGCTACCTCATAACTGTAATTTTGCTGTTATGAGTCATAATGTAAATATCTATGTTTTCCAATGGTTTTAGGTATTCCCCTGAAAGGGTCATTCAGCTCCTAAAAGGCCACAACCCACAGGCTGGCAATCCCTGGTACAGTCCTTGTGCCGTGTTACCAGGGAGACCTCCAGCTGAAGAAACACTGTCTGAAAGATGTAGAGCACACACTTCGCATTGCTTATCATCATGCTCACTGTAGGAACTAATCATTAGCAACACCTAATATTTCGGTTGTCTCATATCCAAAGCATGGCCTGTTCCATATCTACTTCAGAGTGTATAAGCATTTATGAGAGACAGAGACAGGCTTCATTTCCCTCTAATGATATAGCTAATCCTCAAATTCAATTAGCTCCTAGTGATTGCATGCACGAGTGTATAGGGTTCTTCCCATCTGCTGCAGCAATCCTTCTGAAACCCCTATGAAGATGGAAGAGGTTTTCTGTTTGGGCAGAAATAGAAATGCAAGCATATAGTGTTCCCTCCAGCAGAAAAACACTCTACCTTGCTGCCAGGGGACCAGAATGTGCCCTCTCTGGAAGCCCATTCACTCCTTGAATTCGCCACTGGAGTTGGCTGTAAACAGTGCTGCAACCAGATGTTTCCTAGCAGCATCTCATTTGGTGTTTTGCTGTTGTGAGAGTGTTAGTTGTTTCGTGTGTTTAAATTCCAGCACTGCAGTTAAGCCAAAGGTGCACAGAACGTGCTTTGATAGCCCCTTATTTTAATGATGCTATAGCTTTCTCAGAATACTTCATGGTATGGGCAATTAATAAAGTACTGAGTATATATGGGGTTGATCCCATAGCCAATGGTCCCCCTGGTTATCACTTCTCTCGGCTTTTCACTAGGGACAGTGGAGGGTGTTATAGGGAGTGAAAGAAAGGCTACCCAGGCTGGGAATTTAATGCAGTGTTAGTGTCCCTGCTTAGCATGTGCAAGGCCCTGGGTTTGATCCCCTGTACCACAAAGGAAAAGGGAAAAGAAAGAGGGAGGCAGGGAAGGAAGGGAGGGAACCTCCTCCATGGGCATCTGGTTTTACTGGCAAGTCAATTTCCAAGGCCTAGAGATTTTCTACATCCCTTTGAAAAGTTAATTGTGCTTTTTTTCTTTTCTTTTTCTTTTTTTCCTTTTTTTTTTTTTGGTGTATCCAAAGATTTCAAGACCAGAACTACCTACATTAGGAATCAAACCAGAACACTACATGAAGTCATGATGCATGTTACTTTGTTAGAACATGGATAGTAAACCTTGGATCCCGATGAACTCCAAAGTCACAGGTTAAATATTTTGCTTTAAGTGCTCAATTCAACAAAATCTCCAAAGGTTAAGGGGCCAATGGAGCACAGACCCTTTATCACTCATCCTGTGTTAGCTTCAGTCAGCTGTGTAAAATGTCACCACAATCGCAAGAGGGATCAACAAACGGTTTTTGAAAATACTGGCCAACCTCTACAACTCAATGAGCATGTGAGCTGAATGCTTTTTCTAGGGATAAGTTAAAGGCATCATGCTTGGGCGCAATAGTCACTACATGTTTTTCTACTGTGTCACCATCTGATGTAATGCCCAATTACCCCTCAACTAGAGGAGAACATCCACTCCTGGCATCAATATCACAGAGTCCCATTAATTTTAAGCTTGTACAAATAGGGAAGGTTGTTTTGTTTTTGTTTTTGTAGTTTCAAAGGGCTTAACTTGATTATAATACCTGACGAAACTCAGGAACCCCAAGTAATTACAGCAGACAATAATTTGTCTTTTCTTTCTTAACATCTGAATGAAGTAATGCAAATTAGGATGCCAAGCACATTGCAAGCTGATTTGGATACCAGTGTTCTCCGAAGTTCCTATATCCTCCATTAATGTTGAGAGAATTTAATACAAACTGACTCACTTTGCTTACTTTCTCTTCTCAGGCACTTAAAACAAAGCCCTCTTCAGCCTCACTAATGAGAGGAAGGTGCCGCCTAGCAGGGGAGGCTGCCCTGACCCACAGCACCTCTTGCCTCCCACAGAACTGATAAGAAGCAGAACTGGGACTAGGGCTTCATCCCTTCTCTCAGGCTGGCATGCCTTCTGCGCCTCCGTGAGTTTGTTTGATCTATTTTGACGGCGTCCTTCAGGACCTCTAAAAGGAATTCGAGTTGAGAAAAGTACACACACAGTGCATTCAGATCTAACTGCTGATGGAGTCCAAAAAGAATAGATGGTTTTGACCATACATCAACATGCAGGGGAAAGGAAATGGGGTTTAAGGCCAGGATTCAAGTGAGAGTGTGTTCTAGAGTTCTGGAAGATTATAGGTTTATGGGTCAAATGGCTATCAAGTTGTACACTAAGCGCCTTATCAGTCCCTAACACAACTGGCCACTCTCTCTAAAATGAAATAAAAAAAAATAAAGTGCTAAAACATCCCTTGCTGGAACTAAAATGAAGCCAAGGAGGAGTAAATACAGGAAAAGTTACAACTAGAAACAGGTGTTGGCAAAATGCATATAACAAAAAAGTGCGAATTTCAAAAACCAGTAGTGTAAGGACAGATGAGGTCATGTGTGTTTGCAATTACTATAAAGAAATACATTCTTATCCCCATATAAGCACATGACAGTCGTTGGAAAAGCAAAAAAAACTTAAACTATCTGATTTGAGAAAAGTACAAATTAAAAACTGCTAACTATCACTACCTCGTAGCAAGATGACAAAGCAAAATCTGCCTAAGAAGCAAGGGCAGCGAGACAAATGGTGAGTTCTGAGCATGCTCAGGAGAGAAATGTCAGCTAGATTTCAGTATAGCAGGAAGTCATCAATGACACTCAGGAAGGGCTGGATTTTATTGCCCCGTCATCATAAAGTGAAATAAAGACTAGACCTTCACTCTCCACAGGAATTCAAAGGTTATTCAGAAAGAAAAGATGAGGGAGAAAGTTAACCCCTGGATTCCCACACAACCAAATGTGTCCACATTAGAGAAACAGTCGTGTAGAACAGAGATTGAGAAAGAAGGGAAAGTTTTCTCTAGCGGGAAAGATGGGAGAGAGAGGCTGGCATAGAAGCTCGGAGGAAGTGCATCACCTGGAAAAGTGGGGGTACTCAAACCAGGCTGGGGAATAGGAAGGGAGCCAAAGAAAGTATCCAAGGGATGAAGATAGAACACTTAACCTAAATCAAATGAGAGGCTGGAGCCCAGAATCCCTTCTCCCACCCCATCGCCACATGTAAAGCCCCCAGGAACTTCATCTCCATAATATAATCTTGGCCAACACTACCACCTTCTTCCTAAAAGTAACATACAAAACACATTAAAACATCTGTGTCTGAGAGGTGCCTGGTTAACCAGAAGGTTGAGGAAGAGTAGCATTGTGGGCGGCCCATCCTTCCTGAGGATGGGAGGGTAGAGTGGTGTGTTCGGGGTAGATACAGTGACTGGAGGGACACACAGGGAAACAGCACAGTTGACGGGGACACTGGTGGTTTAGATTCTTTGTACGCATTGAGACAAAAGCTCTCTTAATTTTTGGCCCAACGGCCCAAACAAGTTCCCTTCACTTGCTAGGGTGAGAGGTAGCAGAAATGCCTGTCACCCAATGAGAAATGAGCAGTTTATTAGAAAACACATTATTCTTTAAAAAACGAACAGGCTTTACTTTGTCTTGAGAAGGAATGGAGATTGTTAAATTGCAGGGGGAAGAACTGGTGGGCAAGCACTCTAGAGCATTTACACACTGGCAGAGCTGGTCTGTCCCTCCGTGGTGATGCACTACAGTGGCGTTGTGGCTTGCCATCATCAGCACAGGCATACCCCTGGCACTTGTATGCAGACATCCACATGTGACGTTAGGGGCCAGCACACAGGTGTCTGCACAACACTTGTGCAAATGTGTATGTGTCATGTTTGCTTTTCCCTCATGTGAGTTACATGGCTGATAGTCTTCCCTAGCTCAGAGGCAAACACATACACTGAGCTGAAGGGGACTTTCTAGGCAGCCAGCACAGCATGATCCATGGAGAAACCAAGAACGAAGACAAATGCTTTGTTAAGGATTACTCAGCCCGTGAATGGCTCTTCCTTCTTTAGACCATAATAATTATCATGGCCAGCCCTGCCTTCAAAGCTCAAGTGACTAGTCATTATTTACAATGACAGAAGCCATCCTCTGCCTATTGGGTTGTCACCTGAAGGAAATTTCTAGCCCTGAGAAATCTGCAAAATAACAGGTTTTACTAATTAATGTTGAAAGTCTATATAAAGAGCCCATAGGGGTTATGCTTACAGATGAGTGTATTCTGATTTGGCTGTTGAACATTGATGGTCTCTCTTGTACTTTTTTATTTCTTTCTTTTAATATTTGCAGGCATTTTATTTGGTAGGCTTAGATTTAGAAGCTCCACCTTTATTACCTAATCTAACATTCACTAATGCTGTCAGATATATGCATAATTATTATTCTTCCAGTTTCCTAGATGGAGTCATGACATTAAATAGGTTCAAGGTCACAGAGCTAATTTAGAATAAAACCAGGGTTTATATCCAGGCTTAATAGAGAGCCTGGTTCCTTAGCAAAGCAATACTCTACCTCCATTATCTGGCTGCACAGAGTATCAAATACCACTATAGTATCATTAGAAGATGACCCCTGGTCCTCCTAAACAGACATTTCCATGATTGTTCCAAGAAGTTAAAGATTTAGTAGCTTTCATATACCAAGATTTTGGTTCTTATGAAAACACAGAGAATCAAATTGCCTATTGAGGTTTAAAAAGGGACACAGTGATGAACTATTCCTTAGTATTAGATGCAGTGATGCTGACTGGCCAGGGAATGCTTTAGTATGTCAAGAAAAGACATCTTAAAATATACAACACACAAACCTACCCAGAGGACTTGCAGGAGCATCATGGGAAGCCATTCAAGAAGTGTTTAGTTAACGTTACAATTCTGTTACAGGTCTGGACAAATGAATCTATCTCTAACTAAAACAGGTCAAGCCTAAATAGTTACAGTAGACCACGCAGGCAAGAAAAACATAAACTGATTCAAAAACAAACAAACAATGCTTGCAAGGCTGGATGTGGTGGCAAGTACATACAATCCCAGTACTTAAGAGGTAGAAGCAAGACAATCAGGTGTAGAAGGTCCTCCTTAGCTGTAGCAAGCCATGGGAGGAATGAGTGAATCAGCTTCAGGTAGAGCACACTGGGGTTTTCATGGAGGTTTAGGATTCCAATTACAAGGAAGAACAGAAACGGAACGACAATGATTCTCACATGACAACAACTGCCAGTGTGTTAACCAAGCAACATGGTTGTACTGGATATTAATATGTCAAATCACATGTTTTCATACAATTAAAACCTTAAACAGTTAGCTTCAATGGGTAACCACACTTTAATTCTCCATTTCTGTTTTCATAAATGAGTAGACAGAATCCAAGGCTCAGAGCATGCATGCTTTCTTTAGAAAAGCCAGATTCACTTTTCTAGGGGAGTAGTGGACTTGATGATAACCATTGGCTGCCAGACACATCATGTCATTTGATGGTCTTTGATCCTATCCGTCCATGTAGACACAATCCAGGAGGCTAGCTCTGCCCTTCCAAACTTTCCATTTTCCTGCTTCTTTCTTACTTTCAGTGTTTTCAAATCTGCCCTTCAGCTGTTCTCTGCTGCCAGAAGGCAATCTCCAGCCCTGCAGTGAGTCAATCTTAGTAGAAAGAAGGCCCCTGCCACAGCACACTCAACAATCAGCCTTCACAGATAGTTAGATAATTATCCCCAACAAAGCACTCCAAAGAACCCAAAAGGTTGAAAAGGATCATATGCTTACAATCAAGGGGAGGGAGAGGAGCACAGTGGGGTCAGAACACATACAAAATAACATTAACCAGATTTGGGGAACCCTAGGGGGGACTTGTTTTGTTCCCTTGCTTTATTTTTAACCAGAAGCGGATAATCTATGTTCCAGGGATTTGGGAAAGAAGACTAATACGGGTGGGTGCACTGTAATTTATTTCTATTTCTTCCTTTTCACACAGTCTTTGGGGGAGTGCCCATTGAAACGACTGCAAAAGGCCATCTTCTGAGTACATTAGTAACTGAATCTCTTTGGAAAAGGACCAGCACTGACCTATCTTCTACCGCAGGGAACAGCATTAATGAGGCTGCAATGGGACTCAAAGATGAGCCCTGGAAGTTTCTGTTTGCCAACACCACGGAGTGCGGCACATTTAACAGTAAGGCTTGAATAGAGGAATTCAATTCCGTGCCAGGGCATTGCAGAGAACAGGGCAACGTCTCTATTCATTGGGCTGAGAGTCAATTAAGAGCAACACCGCTCAAGAGGAACTAGTTTTTTAAAGGAATACATTTTTAAAAATCAGTAACAGTAAGAAAGGAGGAAGCTTGAGCATTGAAACTGCCAGGGAAATTCATCTTTGTTTGCCCTTAGGCTCCTGGAGGTGGCTCCAACACACAGAGGAATTAATAAGTACATAGGGGGTGTAGAATAAAAGACAAAGAAGGTGGCCTGCCAGAGGAATGGTAGGAGGTGATGGAAGCTATATGAGTGGATGAGTCCAAGGGAGCTGGGATCCAGGGAGTGTCTGTAAGCAAAGGAATAGAAATTACTCATGAAAGCAACAGAAACTAAACTGGGATCAGCCCTAAACGCAAGCTCTTAAAAGTTTGAATCTAATTAGAAAACCAACAGGGGATTAAAGGGTAAGAAACTGGATATGGGGAAAAATATCCTCTAGCAACTTGGCATTAGCTAGCCCAAAGTCATTGCAAGGCAGCATACGGTGGGGGCCAATATGGCTAGCTATCCTAGCAGGCAATTAAAGCCTGCAGATGTTGCCATCTGTAGCTCCACTCACATTTTCCTAATAAGCAGCCCACAGGAAAGGGGAAAGCGCCTTCCTTCCTCAGTTTATTCCACTCTTCTGGTCAAGAGTCCCCTTTATTGTGCCAATTCTTGGAGAAAAAGCTACATGTCACCAGTTCCAAGGGCCACTGGCAGGAAACAGGGCTCCTAGTCCCCTAATTACGAAGTACAAGGATGGGCAAAAAGGATTTTTTTCAGTGTCAAGTCAATTGAAAATGAGCATGTCTGAATCTTTAAAGATCAGTTCCCACCAAATATGAACTTTGGCACTCCAATTTTGGAGACAGAATGGTGCTGATGCAAACTCAAAAGAGATGGCATGCTGTGGAGACACTGCACAAAGGGCTGATGCAGGGCCAGTCTTGGATCCTGACTGCCTGAATCTGCATCCTTGCTCTAACTTTCATTAACTATGCCTGGGATCTTGGACAATCCATCCAGTAGGTCTTTGTCTGAGTTCTCTTGCCAGTGAAATACAAATAGGAGGAAAAGTAGGAAAATCAAGGATTTGGTGAAGTATCTCAGAAGTTAGAAAAAGGGAATGATTTTTTTCATTCATTTGATGGAGCAAGGAGTAACATATTTTCAATAATAAACGGAAATAGAAGAATTGAAAAGAGCCAGACAGTGGTAGCACACGCCTTTAATCCCAGCACTCGGGAGGCAGAGGTAGGCAGATCTCTGTGAGTTTGAGACCAGCCTGGTCTACAAGAGCTAGTTCAAGAACAGGTTCCAAAGCTACAGCAAAACCCTGTCTTGAAAAACAAAACAAAAAAAATTGAAAAGAAATTAAAGGCCAGTCATACACCAAAACACAGACATCAAATAAATTATTAGCAAATGAGACTTAGTACCATGTAAAGGAGATAAATGTGATAATCAATTTGAGTTCTTCTCATGAATATGATACTGGTTTCCACTGGAAAAGCCAATTCCTTAGATGTATCATGTTAACAGGTGAAGGCGAATAAACAAGACGAAGAAAAGGATACTGAATGAAATTCATTGTATGTGAAATTTGAAAACGAAAATAAAAGAAAAGACTTAAAATATCTATAGTCAATTGCCACCACCTACACTGAGGTCATGGAGCATTAAAGCATCAACTTAGTAGAAATTATAGGTGGCATTCATCATGGCTTCACGAGATTAGTAATGGTGCTGACTGTACCAACATCTATTCAGTTTGGCATCAGCGTGAACAGGAACAGAAAAATACATGCAAACCCTAATGAGAGGAGAGAGTAATGTGAAATGTTCAGTGTTTACTGACTGTGTTACCTAAACAGAATTTTCTCCCCACAGAGGAGATAAAGTCAGGTAAAGTCTATGACGTTAAAGGTTAACAGGAATCTTGCAAACATAAGCTTTTAAAAGTCAACTGCACTGCAGTATGGCAGAAAAAAAAAGCCAAACGCTTAGAAAATGCAACTTTAAAATCACAATTCATGAAGTGACATTAATAATATAAAATACCTAGAAATGGTCTAAACTGAAGATGATAAAACCATAAAATACTACAGATAGCCAATTAAATGTAAAGAGATACAACCAGGAGCTGAGGGCTTTTTGCCGTAAAGACATTGCTCTTCCCCATAATGATTTAGAAACTCATGTGATATTCATGAAAAAGAACTGAAGATTTATTTTTATCTGTGCGTGTGACTTGTGTACAGGTGACTGTGAAAGCCAGAAGAAGATGCCGGATCTCCTTGAGCTGAAGTTGCGTGCAGTGTGATCCAGGTGATATGGGGGCTGGGATCCTAGCGCAGGTCTCCTGGAAGAGCAGCGCTCACTCTTAACTACTGAGCCAAGCTATCTACTCTCCAGACATGAAATTTGAATACAGACTATGACAAATTGCTTTTAAATTTTATATAAACAAAAAAAAGGCCACTGTGATAAAGTCACTCTGAAAAAAATCTGTGAGTTTATCCTCTCTCAGACCTTAGGATCAATAACAGTGTCAGAACAATTAAAACAGTGTGCTTTGGGTATAAGAACAGTTGTGCTGGGGTTGGAGGGATGGCTCAGCACATAGGAGTGCAGAGGACCCAGGTTCCGTTCCCAGCACCCACCTGACAACTCACAAGTATCTGTTACTCCATGGGATCAGATGCCTTCTCTTGTGCTCTGACAAGCGGTGGCCTCGCATATAGTGTGCATAAATACATGAAGACAAAATATTGACATACATAATATAAATAAGCCCTTTAAAAAGTAACAGGCATATTGGTCAATAAAACAAATGAGAAAATCTATTACAATATTGACATTTATTTCTTGTGAGTAACTAACAGTTATCTAATTAGATTTGAGATCTACTAAACAGGAATAAAAAATCCATGCCTGGTACTGTAAACACAGCCAATTACCTGTGGCTGGGGAGATCATGACCCCTACAAGAAAACCTACGACTGCTATGGTCCCAAACCAGTATAAATGCCACATGCATTCTTAATACTTATCTTTATAGCCACAGTTGAGTTTAGCTCTCACGCTTCACCAAAGAAACTTCTCACTGCAACAGATGTAGACTGTTGCAAAACATCCACAACTGGTCAAAATGTGCAGAACAACTAACTGATCATGTAGTGTTCAAGCCCAATTGATAGATCTATGACACAACCACCCCTACGGCTAAGGGAGCATCACAGAAAGAACAGAAAGCTTTTAAGAGCCAGAGGACTAGACGCTCTGCTGCGATGTCTTCTGCATCCACAAAATCTCAACAATCCAGCACCTAAACAAGACCCACACAATGACAGCACTCACTGACATGCCAAAATGGATGAGGGGACTCTCACAAAGCCGTACTTCTAGATGAAGACCTACAGGCAACTGGCAGATGCTGAGAGAGAGAGAGAGAGAGAGTCTCTCTCTCTCTCTCTCCGAGAGAGAGAGAGAAAATCAGTCTTCTCCAAGGATGAGCCACTGGATAGGTTATCTCACCCTAAGCAGTCAGCTCTAAACACATAAAAGTAAATAGACTCAACAGGTTGTATTCATATTATATATGTGCATGTGTACATATATACAATGTGTGTATTTATACACATAGAAACACACATATATAACAAAGAAAGAAGAGATTGTGAATTTGAGAGGGAGTGGGAAGGGGAGAGGGAGGATTTGGGGAACAAGGAAGGATGAAAATGATGTAAATATAGTACACACACATGGAATATCCAACAAAATAATAAAGATAAAGATTTATGTTAGCAATGATAATTTCTCTGTGATCAACTGAAAAGTATTCCACAATAATCAAGCCCTTTGGTTATTAGGATATATATAACCTTTTGCTCATATAATTTTATATCATCTTATCAACCCAATATTTATATTGGCTGGTTTATAATTTTCTCTTTGAATTTTCCATGGGTTTTATTTTAAAGTAGTATTTAAACCATATGTATGTGTGTAGTCTTTTAAAAAGCAGGTGAGAACATGTAAATTAAAATAAAAAATAAAAAAGGGATAAGACAAGAAGACAAAACAGGCTTTATAAACCAGTGAAGAAAGTAGATAACAAATTAAATAGGTGTTCTACAAACTCCTCCCCCCATAGGCTGCCCATGCTCCAGTAGAAGGACATGGACATCCTGACAGCACTGTGGACTCCCTGGGCTTTAAAATGAATACGTGAATGTCTGAGAGAAATATGGTAATAGGGTCCTGGAGGAGTTGGGGAAGAGAGGGGTGGGTTGGATCAAAACACATGTATGTTCATATGCATTCTCAAGCAATGAAAAACCAAGCAAAAGTGCATCTTTATTTCTTATCAAACCACAAAAATCAGTAAAGAATACAGCTCAGAATTTTTTTAGCACGCAATAGGGATTTTAACTTTGTGTTATACAAGTCTTTAAAACATCCCAAAGACATCAACTACAGGAAAATACTAATAATTTGAAATATTTTAAATTAACGAACATCTGTCTATTGGATGAAACCCAAAGGAGCTTCAAAATGTAACCCACAAGCTGAAGAAAATTTACAACGGAGAGAGGAAAAATGTACTCATACTATTCAAAACTATGTTTATGAAATCATTAAAATACAGACAAACCAAAGGGAGAGCAGTTGGGCCAATAACAAAATGAAGCATTTCACAGACGAACAAACATGAGAGGCCTGGAACTACATGAAAAGATGATGCACCAACATGTAAAACCTGAGCACAATATATAAGATACAACATCAGCCTGGCAAATATTTTTCAATCCATTAATTTCAAACATCAGCCGGGTGGGTCAAAGGAAGCTCTTTCCCGCTGAAGCTGAGAGTACATGCTCGAATGACCATTTTCTCCACTTACCCGAAAAGCTGAAGATGTCAACAACTTAGCCCCAACTATGCCATTGCCATCAAGGGTCTAACACATGGGAGGAATTCTCACACAAGACACCAGAAGAGTTGTGGAAAAGAACATCCACAGTGGTAGTATTTTCCAAAATCAAATTAAATATAAGCATTTATCAATGGCAGATTATACTCATAAACTGCTATGTATTCATACAGTAGAACACTAAATCGCATGACAAATAAGATAAATATGACACTCATCAAAAATGCATCACAAAAGTGAATGCAATCTTATTAAACTTACAAAACCCATGATTGGGAGATTATTGGGCCCTAGAGGGTAATCTGTCATCACTGTCTTGTTAAGTGGTCTGGCCATCTACAAATTTATGTTTGTACTCTCAGATTGGGTTCTCGCAATTTGGTGAGAGAAGCTTCTTTTGCAGAGGGTAGTGGTAGACAGAGTCAAGGTGCCGAATATGAGTGACCATGGATGGAACATCTCTATCAGCTTTCTTCCTTCTGTCTAAGCCTCAGACGACATTGTGGAAGAAGGGGCAGAAAGAATGTAAGAGCTGGAGGATGGGGAGGCAAGCTTGGAAATGCTGTCTTCTGGAGACCACGTGGAGGTTGCACGGAATAGCTCACAGCAGCTGTGGTTACCTACACAAAATCTGCACAAGATCCAGCCAGTAAAGATACCACCCTTCATAGGGGACGGGACTCCAAAACTCCACCCTTAACCCTTTAGCAGAGGATCTGTTGTCAGTAGGTGGCTCCTTCTAAGAAAAGGAGCATGGCTGTTCCCTTTATTCATATCTCACCGGATGGTTACACACCCACACACCTACGGCCAGCACTAACTAACTGCATTCAGGATTATTCATTATATTAATAGCAATATAAAGAAAGAGGACATGAAGTTGGGAGGGGAACAGTGGCGAGCACCAGGAAGAGCTGGAAGGAGGTAGTGGTGAGTAGCTAAGCTCAAAATACATTGTATAAATGTATGAAAATATCCAAGAGCAAATAAAACATTATTTTAAAAAATGCAAAGGTTCAAACCAAATCACAGGAAAATATACAGCCTGCTTCATCTTGTAGAGACTTAAAATGGGCAAAACTGCATCCACACATACACGTGTATGTACATACAATCACACATAAATTCACATGTGGGTTATGCATACATGTGGCAAAATAAAAAAGAACTGACATGACTGACGAGGAGGAAAATGCAATTACTCTGAAAGGTAGGGAAGTTAGTGTAGTCAGAAATGCAGACAGCCTGAAGGTCTCAAGTTGTATGTTTTACTTTTGGATCCGGGAAATGGCTCACAGTGGTTCTTTGGCTGTTATTTGAAGTAAGTAGCTAGATTTTATACACAATAACTCTTTTAGTATGCAAACGTATGTTTATATTCATGTTAGAAAAATGATCAAGCCTAATAGTACTTTCTTGGAATCCTAGTTGCTCAGGAGGCTGAGACAGGAGGACGCAGTTCCATGCCTACTTGGGCTACAGAGTCAGTTCAAGGCCAACCTGGGCAAAATAGGACCTAAAAACAGGGCAAGGAATACAGTCTGTGATTGGGTACTTGCCTGGGACTCATAGAGGCCCTGCCTTTATTCACAATACCACACATACAAGGAAAAGAAAGGTGAGTTAAGAACTGATGAGCTAGGCCAGCAGGCAGAGACACCTGTGGTCCAGCCTGACAACCTGAGTCCAGTCCCTGCAACCCACAGAGTAGCAAAGACCTGACTCCTGCAATTGTTCTCTGGCCTCCACATGTACCTTGAAGCATGCACATACGTACATGTATGTGCGTACACACACACACACACACACACACACACAAGTAAAATTGAAAACAAAAAGCAAAGCCACCCAAACTAAGTTAACAAGATTTTGATGTCTCATGTTCTCCTCCCTCCATCCTTCTCCCCTCCCTACTCCCCTTCTAACCTCCACCCCACACTCTCAATTTACTCAGGAGATCTAGTCTATTGCCCCTTTCCATGGGAGGACTCACCCTCTCTGAGAAGTGGTTGGGGGTGGGGTAGGGGAAAGTGGAGGGAGCAGAAGGAGGGGAGTGAGAAGGAACTGGGTTTGGTCTGTAAAATACAAAAGACTGTTTAAAAAAATAAAATGAAAAATGAAAAAAAGATTTTGATATCTCAAAGAGTTCTGTACGATATAATAATGTGTTTTATTGCCAGTACTATAAAGTATAGTCAACACCAAGTCTGACCCGCAGACTTTTGACGCTTGTGACCACAGTCATTACATTTTCCAGATTGGTTACTGCCACTCTTGTCAGCTATTTACTGTGGCAACAGAAACGTGAGACTACAGGGGTTGTGCATGCATGCATGCGTGTGTGTGTGCATGTGTGTGTGTGTGTGTGTGTGTAACTGTAACAGGGTGGCCACTCAGAGGCTGTTGAGGAATCAAGTAGCTTACTGGTGTTCTTTTAAGTGTCAAGTGAAGCCTTTTATGGTATACCTTTTCTTTTTCTTCTTTTGTGAATTCTCTGTTCTGGTCCCAGGCCCATTTTCTGAGTGAGTCATTTCTTTCTTTCTTTTAACAATTCCTTGACAGTCTTTTTAGCTCTTTATATATTCTGGATATTAATCCTCTGCCAGATGTATAGATGGAAAAGACTCTTTGCCACTCTGCAGCAGGGTGGACGTTCACTGGAAAATGCCCTTCAGGCTGCTCATGTAGGTGGTGGCTCTAAGGAACAGCACTCTGAGAGGTCTGGAAAATGAACGTGCGAGGAGCAAGAAAGGACCCAAGAGCTCAGAGCTTGAGAAGCTGCCTGGGCTGGAGGAGGTGACTCCAGCCGCTGATGTGATGAAGTGCGAGGCACTAAATGGAGGGAAACTCAGAGGACAGGGCCATCAATCACTGCCAAGCTTATCTTCTGACAGAGTGGGACTCCAGCTTCCAGATGTTGCATTCAAACATAATGTTCCCCCTGGGACTCACATGGCAGGCTTCCCTGAAGCCTCGGTTTCACTCAGCTAACTAATTATGAGAAAATGTGACATTGGTATTTCACTTTTTCTACTGGGACAAATCATTCCCAGCAGCAGGGAGAAGTTGTTATTTTTTATTCAGTTTTCCTTTGTCATTAAAAAGAAATTACTTACACAGCAGTAAATAAACTCTTGTTAGGCAGAAGGAACTTTCCTCCCCTCCCAATAATTCAGTCAATTTACCTTAATGCTGACAATCATGTCTTTGTTTTCCCAGCAATATGCTGAAGTTAAAAAGAAAAAAGGAAACTTTGGATATTGAATCTGGGTTTAAATTAACTCTACCACTTAGTAGCCATGTGATATTAAGGCAGTTATTTAAGGACTTGTTTCCCTGGCTATAAAGTTAGGATGACGCATGCCCTGTAGGCTGTTACCTATTAACAATGAAACAGGATAATGCAGTTAAAGTTCTGAGTAAGTGCTCAATACATTTTATCTTCTCTTCTCAAAGACCATAATACTGTGTTATGGACATAAAAATAACATATGTGCCATCTATGCCTGGTGTCGGCAATCTTATATGAGCACTCACCTAATACTGAACCCATTCATTCCTTGGGGACTGCAAGGCAAATTATGTATTAAGCGTTTTGTACTTTCTCAGTCTGATGTAAAAATAGAGGTTTCTAGTGAAAAGTTGATGTTTATAGAGAAAGTCAAAAGAGGCAGATTTATCTTTGACAGCCATTATATTTTAAATCTTTTCTTGGTTTCTTTATTTGTTTTGATAAGAAAACTCATTAGATTTCCTGTGCTGGCCCCCACATAATAACTTTCCTGACTCTGTCTCCTGAGTAGCTGGAATTGTGTGCACATGCCAACACACCTAACCTCTATACTATATGGAGCAAACTTCAAGCAATCTCCATCTCCTCTCACACTGCCTGCATGGAAGAACATAACAACACAATGTCTGAGTGCTTGTAATGCACTGGAGGGTCATTTCTGCAGAAGACACATAGATCAGATACAAAGAGGCCCAATGCACAGACAAACAGAATCAGAGAGAAAGAGTGGGGTTGCTGCACCCAAGTGATCTCTGAAGAGAACCTGTAAGGACGGGAAGCAGCAGAGCTAGCAGATTTTCTAAGTTAGATTCCTCCAAGAATGAATTTTGTTTCAGAAATAGCTGAAGGGAGCAGCTGGTACTGAAGGAAATGGGATTGTGGGTGGAAAGGGAACAAAAAACACCGAGAGGCACAGGCTTGTACATTCTGGCTTCACAATCCATTTGCCAATGTGCCACAATCCTTTTAGAATAAACTGGAAAACCTGATTCACCTCTTTTAGGGGTGCACTGCAATGTCATTCCAGAGTGGCAGTGTGGCACTGAAGATGCTTTATGATGGCCACAGCAAATATTAATTCCTAAAATACATAAAGGTAAGGAAGCATACAGTGTGTGCTAGAGAGGAAATCATAGTGATAAAGAAACAATAATATTCTCTAAGGATGCACAGACTAGTCGATGATGAACAATTAGGCAGCATAGGTAAATCAGCACGCATGTTTAAACTGTTTTATAGAAGTCACAGCAGACTAAAAGGCATAAATATATAATGCATTTTTGAATTCACCAAAATATAACACTCATCTAAATTTGCATAGTATTTCCTCAACTAATCACATTTAATCATTGTTAAATTACTAAGAGCAAGTTATTTGGGCAGGGGCCATCTTTCAGATATTCAAAGGATGCTGACATATGCTTAGAGACCCCTTCAAACCCCTAAAGAGGTCCTAGAACTTTAACTTTTGCAGAACTTTAACTTAGAATCCTCAGCCCCCTGTGAATAGAGGATGTACTCTTATAGACAGGAAGACAAAAGAAGAAAAAGGTTATTAAGGGTAAAAATAGCTCAAAGTAAAGGCAAATACACATTTCTAATTTATCATTTGGACATGGAAGCTGAAGGACTTATAAATATACAATCAAAATCCTATTCATACCAGTAACAATCAGCAAAATAGCATGCAATAATGGTTTACCATTAGGTGGTTGATTACCTAATTCAGACTGAATTGGCCTCAAACATAATTTTCCATACAGTTCTTCAGAGAACATGACACAACATTGTTCCAATATTAGGACAGATTTCATAAGGTAGCAGCAGGAGAGGTGGCCTGAAACTCCCTCTCCATTTCCTTAATTCATTCACTTAATAAATACATTTTTTTAAAGTTTGCTTTTTGTTGCACACTATATCAAAGAAATTCAGTCTGAAGAGCCAGCTAAGAAAAGCATCAGAATCGTGTGTCACGCTTAGGAAGACATATGTCACAGTCAGTGATCAGAAAGCTTTCACTAAAGGTAAAATAAAGGTGAGCAGAAACTGTCTATGTGACAGAAAGAAAGAGCCATTTCCTTTTAGGGAACAGCAAACATGAAAGCAGGAGATGCAAAAATTAATTTTCTTTTTAAATGCGGGGGATCCAGAAACTGGATAGAGTCACATGCCTGGAATGCAGGTTATTTACAGGGGAATGGGAAAAGAAGGAGGCTAAAACAGTAACGGTAGAAGGACATGAAGATTCTATCCTTAGAGCCTACCAGACCTTTGTAAAATACAATATCAAAAAGCCAACCACAATATTTGATCTGTTGCAAAGTGTCCATCCTATATGTGAAGAATGCTATGTACACTCAGTAACCTGGAAAGTGATAATGTACAGGTGTGGGTTATGTTTATGGAATAATCTCAAAGGTTCAAGAAAGAGCAACATCAAATCCTCAGCTAAATCTGAATACCGATATTTGTGAAGTATCATTCTACAATATGATGAACCACTGCAGCCACCCGACAAACAATTTTGAGTGACTGCAGAATAAGTGAACAAAGGATAGAGATGACATAATTAGATGTTTTGTCCTTTGAGTGAAGTGGCTGCCTCTTAAAATAAGAACAATTCACCCTGACTGAGGACCAGCTTGCTCACTGGCCGAGCAGCTCCGTTTCAGACATAAAGCACTCTGTCAATAGCTGTGCAGAGATGCGGCCTCCCCATCTGAAAGGGAGTTGGAAGATTATCTCCTATAACACCTCATTTTAGAAGTGAAAATCACGCTCATAGAAAATACATGCTTACCTAAAAATTTATGCAACATTTGTGACGGTTGAACAGAACCAGGCAGAATAAATAAAGATATTATTTCCAAAACGGTTACAACTGATTTGGAAATAATACCAAATAACAAACTCAATTTCTATGGATCAAGTTTTTAAAAGCGTTAGACATTTCACACTAGAAAAACTACAGAGTCAACATCTTAAAGACTTTCTTAAGAATTTTCTGCTCTGACAGTGAGGACCAGGGAAAAATTCTGACTGCATAATCTGGTATAAAAATGACATCTTCTTACCATGATCTTCTGAAGAGACTGGTGACCTAAAAAAGATAGTAGAAACATGGTAAGTGTTTTATGAATGACAATGATAACAGTACATATAAATAATTTTACAGAAATTATAATCAAGTTCAGTTAAGGTGTGGCTGAAGAGATGGTTCAGTGGTAAAGAGCATGTGCTATTCCTGCAGAGGACCTAGGTTCGGTACCCAGTATCCACATGGTGACTCACAGTCATCCTTAAACATAGTTCCAGATTATCTGACACTTTGTGGCCTCCATGGGTATCAGGCACACGCATGGCACACATATATACATACACACAGGCAAAACACATAAAACAAAAAATAATAAACAAATCTTAAGAAAAAGTCAGTTAAGGAGAAGCTCAGTATATTAGTTGATGTAAGTAATGTATTTGTTAAAAGGCATATTCTAGTTCATACAGTTTCCATATTATCTTGATGGAGATTAGTATTATGGGTTACTATAATGTCAGAAGCTTAGGCATGGTGGCACAGGGCTGCAACAAACATGTTTCCTCTAGATATGCTGTATACTTTTCTCTTCATAGCTGGCCCATCACAGTCATTAGGGTGGCAACCCATGGCAAGTGAAGGTGTTGGCAAATGTAGCTAGGTAACCTATCACTGATATTCATGAGCCATGAGAGAGAAACATTAGAGGGATGGGGACTAGTTGTTGAAGCAATGTTAAACAACTTGAGGATGCAACTGCTTCCCTCGATCTACTGATGAGCAATATAACCTTTTATTATGTGAGTACACAGCAATGGTTGCACACATGGTAGTAATGGAAAGGAAATGTACACACCCATTAGTGCAAAGTGGTAACCCATTTCAGCCTCATGGGCCTTTTCAAGTAGAATTTTGCACCTGAAAGAGAGAGTTCCACGATTTGGTGGGGGGGGGGAANAATGAGTGTCCAAGAGGCAAATAAACTAGATGAATGATGAGCAGAAATTGACAAATCACTACCCCAAGAAACAGTCAGTCTCCCTGTTGGAGCTGATTTATGTGCCTCTTAAAGTTTTCCAGATTTTGTGCTCTCTACACACTGGTATTTGTAGGTAATACCTCCTGGCAATGTGAAAACACATCATATTTAGAAAAAGCAGGACTCTCCATCACATTTGTTGAATTGAATGGATTTCAGTACCATCAGGCTGACTGACGTTCAGAATCAGGTACATTTTAAGGCTCTTCAAACATGATCGATCCTATTACCTTCAACTGATCTTAAGAATTGTTGGCTTCAGAGCTATCTAGGAGAAAGGGAGCTTTGGAATGAGCACCCTCAAAGCCAAAAGATGCCCATGACATCCAGCAATAGGGATACCCATATCTATTTTAGAAGGGAAAAAATAAGTGGGGGGTGTGATGAACAGAAGGTAAAATGGAATTAAAAGATGATTCTAAAGCACATAGATCGGAAATAATATGTACTAATAAAGTTGCCTGGGGCATGAGAAGAGGAGCCTCTTCACTTCTGATTTTGTTTATGAACACTAAGCAAAAAATGTATTTACAATTAATTTCGGATAGAGAATGAGAACAAAGAGAAATCCATGCCCATGGTCTCCTGCATCTCCCAGGTGGGAGCCCCTGAGGCACAGTCTTTCCTCCATTCCTACAGAGCATTTAATACTAAATCTGAAAAAGTCCAGATGGCTCCATCAAAGTCCCACAGGGATGCATTCTAAAGTACATCCAGGCGGTGAGGACGAACTATCCGTCTCAGAGTGTTTTGCAAGGATTAGTCATGTTGAATTTCTGTGGCTGAACGTCTCCCACACTCCAGGACTTGTGGAATTTGAAGACATATGGACTATTTCAACCCTCACCCGGCATTTCACCTTTCACTGCAAACATCACTAGATTATACTTCGGAGACAGGCACGCCATCCATTTAGGCTGGAAATGGGCATACAAGGTTTCACGGAATTCGGCTCAGGAGAGAAGAAACATCCTGCAATGAGTGGGATATGCAGTTATTTTTAGCCTAGAGGCTGAACCCCAGGGAAGGATTGTCTTTCTGACAGCCAACCCTGACAGCTGAGGCACACAGGAACCCTCTCTCCTCACTCTCCCACCATGCCAGAGAGCCATGAACTTGCTCAATTTCCATCCATGGACACAGTCTCAGATCTAGAAGCTGCCTCATGATGTGAACTGTTACTAACACTAACTCAACTATGTAGATTCCCTCTCTATATTTTCCTAATCACTAGTCTTTATGATGGTCTACAGAATATATATGGTTTGGCTGTGTTTTATTGCTTGTTTGACACTATCTACATTCTTATTGCATTCAAATTCAGGGAATTGGAAAAAAAACAATAGCAAAACCAAAATAAGAAGTCAAAGACTATACTTAAAATTTATTATTATTGTTTCCTTAAATTTAAATTGTTATCATTCATGCTAAAATCTTTTAATATGCATCTATGTAATGAGTGAGTCATGGTCTCAAATGTTTGTCCCTCATGAAATCATGAAGAAACAAAGGACAGTACTAAAAAAGTCATAATCTAGTGAAGAATAAAAAACTTGCTTATAACATAATGCCATAATACAGAAAAATAAATGCTTACACCATAGTGAAAAGTATAACAATAAAAAAGTAGGCAATAAAAGGTTAACAATGCAGAGAGTCATGTCCCTAAGAATGAAACAAACTCAGAAGGTCAAAAGCATCCTGCCCCAACTTTAGGGAACCAATAAGAGCTCATTAAATAAGTGAGAGAAAAATTCTAGACAGAAGCGATAGGTACATAAAACAGCCAGAACTGAAATCTCATAGACACTATCAGAAACATAAATAACTCAGTACTGCTGAAATGCACAGGAATGACAAACCCATGGCTGGGGGTGTTAGGGCCATTCCATATGGCGCCCATAAATCTATTTTCAACTGTCTGGAATTGACTTTCCAAAATAAATAGCAAAAAAAAAAATGTTTGAAAGTCACATGCTCTGGTTTCCATTTTTGAATGATCTAAAGAGAACAGAGAGGAGATAAACTCAGGGATTACTGTTTCACTTCCATGTTAAGAAGCAAGAGTAAAAGTGTCTGTTTTTTGATTCTCTTTGAAATCCATGAAAAGTAATGAGGAAGATTGAAACCAATAAAAACATCTTTTAGTAATCTAGATGTTTATAAGTTAAAGCACCATACATGAAGAAGAGTCACCAAATAGAGTAAAAGCTGAACTACGTTTCAGGAGGACAGTCATGATTATAATAAGTTGTAAAGACTCAGCAACATCACATACCACAAAGCCAGGACAGAAAGCCCCGCTCTGAGTTGAGATGTCCTGCTCTTGAGATGTTGAAGCAAACTCCAGAAGAGAGTGCTGATCATAAAGCGTCTGCAAACGAACAACCCAAAGTCAAGCATCCTGCAATGATCTACCTCAAGCCAGAAGATCTGGATAGAATTTACCCAGTAAAAATATCACAGGTAATCAAAAAGCCACCACAGAGCCACAAAAAAAACCTCCAAATGTCACCAGAACATACAGAAGAGATGAGGGCATGGCGTTTCAATTGGTTACTCAATCTGCAGGACATTCGAAAATGGAAAAAGTGGAGAGAGCAGAGAGTTGGGAGGGAAATAGAGCCTTTGAGAATTGCAGAAAGGAATGTAATGACCGGGAAACCCATGCAGACAGAAAAGAGCACAGGTTTAACTTGCCTTTAACTAGTGCATTAGAGAGAGAGAAAAGTCTGCCTGTTGCTATGGTACAGAGAAAAGTAACATAAGAGGTAAATAATATAAAATGTCAAAACATAAAACATTTTTAAAAGTGCACCACTATTTTATTGGTAATTTTTTATTTTTATTTATACTTAAATTAGTGCAGACACAAGGATCCCAGAATAAAAGATGTTTGGATTCTTTTTTGTTTGTTTATTTGCTTTGAGACAGGGTGCTTTGGAGCTTGTCCTGGAATGTACTCTGTAGACTAGGCTGGCCTCAAACTCACTGAGATCTACCTGTCTCTGCCTCCCGAGTGCTAGGATTAAAGTAAAACATAAAAATGCATTGAAGGCAGTTTTGGGCAATATCTCTAGATGTCTTGGGGGCCCTGTTTATTCTCTAGAAAAGAGGGATTTCTCTAGAAAAGTGTGACTATACAAAATTAATAGAAGAAAGTGAAGAAGGCACAACACATAGAAAGGCATGCCATATTCATGGTAATACAAGATGAGCTACTTATTAAATACAAAAACAGAGTCATCTTTACATATATTGTAAACACTATCTTATAAGTAATATAGAATCAAAAAGGTCCTCAGGAAAGCAAGGCAATGTTGAGCAAAATGAACAAATTTGGAGGCATAACACTACCAGACTTTAAAACATACTACTCTCTCCTTGACATGGCTGCATGACAAGACTGGACCAATAGCAATACCAATAGACATGCTATCTCTTCCAGATGCTGGACTTGGTTCCTGTTCCCTGTTCATGCAGAGTACTCTGATCTGTGAGTCTATCTCTAAATAAATAACCCTTTATTATACTCAATTCTGAGCTAGTGTAGGATTTCTCTCTAGCATCCATCTTCGGTTATTTAACACAAACTGGTCTGCCCTGAAACCATATACACACAAACAACAAAAATAAACAAGTTGTATTTATATATTTGTTCATATATGCACATATACATGTAACAACAGTAATAAAAATGAAGCTATCCATTTGACATGAAGGGAGGGACTGGGAGTTGTTGAAGGGAGGAATGGGATAGGGTTAAGTGATATAATTCTACTTTAATTTAAATGTATAAAAATAAATTTAAGGGGAAAAAACTCATTACAAAGATATAGTAACAAAAACAGCATATAATCTCTATATAAACAGATGTACAAACCCATAAGTGGAACAGAATAGGAATAAAGATCACAAGTAAAGACACATAGTTCACCTCACTGATTTGCTACAAAGGCACCAAGAACACCCAATAAGAAAAAGACCTCAATATTAATCTGAACACACTGAACCTGATAGAAGAGAAAGTGG
>LOEQ01001062.1:191917-219876 GCA_001685075.1 Bramus lutescens
GAAATGGGAGGAGGTGGAAATTTTTAATAAAAAAGTATAAAAAAAAGAAAATGAGCCTTCAGCAAGTGACTCTGGGAGAACCAGAAATCTGCATGTAAAAGAATGAAATTAGATTATTTCCTTATATACAAGAGTCAACTCAATTTTCCATAAATGTACAACAAGTATGTGCTTAATTAAAAATAAAGCCAACACTAATAGATTAAAAACTTGTATAAATATAAGGTCCCAAATCACAAAATTACTAGAAAAAGAATTAATAAAAGTGTCATGACAGTGGCATGAACAACGTTTTCTAGATAGACCTTGAAAGTGATAGAAACAGAAGCAAAGTCAGACAAATGCAATTCTATCACACTGAAAGATTCCTGAACAGCAAAGGAAGCAATCAACAGAGATAAAATATGCAATATATAATGAAAAATGATAGCAAAAAATATCAATCAAGCAAAAAAATTACAACCAGCATTTCCCAAAAGACACAAATGACTCTTTCTTTCTTTCTTTCTTTCTTTCTTTCTTTCTTTCTTTCTTTCTGCGAGCTCAGAATTATGTCATCCAGAAAATGGAAGCCCAGAGCCAAAACCATGTGCTGTGGGAAATGCTCTTGTATACTGTAAAGATTTGCCACTTGTATTGGTTTAATAAAATGCTGACTGGTGGGGCATCCAGACTAAGAAAATTCTGGGAAGATCAGCCTGCAGTTGCCACCCAGATGCGGAGGAAGCAAGATGAAAATGCTGCACTGAGAAAAGGTACCAAGCCACAAGGCTAAACATAGATAAGAATTATGGATTAATTTAAGTTGCAAGAGCTAGTTAATAATAAGCCTTAGCTAATAGGACAATTTATAGTTAATATAAGCCTGTGTTTGGAAGGATCCTGAGTAAAGAACATGATCCACAATTGGTCAGCTACAAAGAATAAGTAACCATAGGGTGCACAGCCCCACTGAGTACATCTATAATGCAGCTCTTATACTGAAGGTTCAACAATGCAACTCCTATAATAAAGACTCAGGGACACTGCAGAAGAAGACTCAGAATGATTGCAAGAACCATAGGATCAGAACAATTTCTGCTGGTTAGTGCCTGTAGTCATGTCAGAGAAGATCCAGAGAAACACAGCACTGTTTTAGGTAGCGGATCATGCCATCAACTAATATATGTTTTTATTTTACTTTATATTTAAACTAACACAGACATAGGGATCCTAAAACAAAAGATGTCTGAACTCTTCAAGCAATCTTTTCTTTAAAAAAAAAAATTTCGTTTAGACACAACTTCCGACATCCATTATCTTCTAGGCTTTTTTTTTTTTGAGACAGGATTTCTCTATGTAGCTCTGGCTGTGCTAGAACGAACTCTAGGCCAGGGTGGCTTTGAATTCACAGAGATCCCTTTGCCTCTGCCTCCCAAGTGCTAGAATTAAAGGCATGTGCCACCACCACCAGACATCTCTAGACTTCTTATGGACTGCATTTATTTACTGAAATTGAGGTTTTTACCAGGAGAGTGTGAATATATAAAATTATCTAACTATATCAGTGCTTCAAATAATTCTTCCTAATGCTAAGATCTTTTAATACAGTTCCTCATGTTGTAGTGACTCCAAACCATAAAAGTATTTCTTTGCTACTTTATAACTGTAATTTTGTTATGAATTGTTATGAATCATAATGTAAATATCTGATATGCAGGATATTTGATATGTGACCCCTGTGAAAGTGTCATTATACTCCCAAAGGGGTTGTGACCCACAAGTTGAGAACTACTGAACTATATGCTTTTGTGATGTATCATTATCCTAAATTCTATACAATTATTTTATACTATAGGAATCTGCGGGCATGAGACCTAAGACATATGATGACCATGGGCTCCTGTATTGGACAGTGCTGTATCTAGACTCTGTCAGTCATAAGGCACAAGAGCAAAGACCATTCTCAAAATTCCATCTATTCACAATTTCCATTCACAACCTCCTGCCTTTCATGTAGGTCAGCCATAGGCCTAAGGATGCTGAAAACTACGTGAAGTTTCCTACGAGCAAAAAGACAAGATGTAACAGCAAAAGCACGTTAAAGTCATGAAGGGACATGTTCTTAAAAAGTGTAGTACTTCCTGTGCCATTTCATCACTGTCCATCAGTGAACTCAGAGCTGAAGAAATAGATGTCACATGGCTATTCTAGTCGTTTAACCTTGCATAATGCTTTGTAATACGCTTTGGAGATGTGCATTTGTGGCAGCTCCCACGAGTTGCTCTAAATCTATAAGATTTATAAATTTCTATATTTTAATGACACTATCTTGATTTTTTTTTAAGCCTCAACACAGTGTTCAACTTTCTTCTCATCTCATGGCTTTCATTTAATGGCATCCATAGTTTTTCTGCTTGGTCCTTCCTTTAGGGTATCTGCATCGTTTCCTCCCTTAGAAAGTGGATGTCAAAGAGGACAGAGTAGATGAATACTAAGATCCTACCTATACATTCTATTACTTTTTGAAAAGAATTATCTACAAAATAATGCGTGTCTCCCTTCCCAGCATTCTCAAGATACATACTTAACCATCACAATGCTGGGAGACCATCAGAATGATGGGACCACCACACTGAGAGGAGCTTTGAAAAAACATGCAAGATAGGTATGAAAGCCTAGTCTGAAACACAGAGTGGAAAGGATATTCTGAAAATACTGAGACAGTCTTCTGAGACAATAGACAGTAGAAGAACTCTGAGATAAAGGCACAGACTTTTCCAGTAAGGCAAAATTATAACAGAAATACAGCAGCCACTCTAGGTGAGCTGGCACCTGTACTGCCTCTACACACTGCTCTGCACACTGTGAGTAAATTAACCAATCTTAGTGGTAAGAGCCTCATTGGGGAATAAAGCAGAGAATAAAACAGCACACAGGCCCATGCACTGAGAGCTATTGTGTGCATGGATTTTACTAATGTTCCTTTCTTGTGCATGCCTTTGCTCTTTACCTACCAGGTGAGGACTATAGCTAACAAAGCCATTTCTATAAGATGAGGTGATTACACACCCTATTCAGTGAACGTTTTTATTCTCATCACTCAGGAGACTGAGGGCAGACAGATCTCTGTGAGTTCCAGGACAGCCAGGGCTGTTACACAGAGAAACCCTATCTCAAAAAAACAATACATACATACATATAGGCATGCATGCATACATACATGGGGAAGCCTCTTGTCTGCCTTATCAACTCTGCATTTTCTTGCCCAACCCATTTATTTTTTCTTCTTCTTTTTCCTGACTGCAGCCCCTGAGAACTTCCTGGCCTCTCTTAATCTATATTCCTCATACTTCGGAAGAAGGCAGTTTTTTGGAGTAAAGCCCACCACATAGGAACACTCTGTTCCCATGGTGATTTTCAGGCGTATCTGGGCATGGTCACTCGGTGTCATGTTAAGAGAGCATTCTGGCTTCTGGTGAGACATTTAAGAAGTCTCAAATGGAAACCAATTTCACTTGGGACACTCCTTCCAGGCACATTTCAAGCTCCATTTTACTGCTAGGGAAATGTCATCTTTGTTTTCTCTGTTACCCTGTGAAAGGGTGCTGCACAGACTGACCCAGCAGTGTTCAGAGCCTGGGCAAGAATCGCCATTTAAATCCAGGAAACCTAGGTGTGGTTTAACGTGCTTTGAAAGTGGACTATAGATTCTTATCTCAAGGCAACCGGCTTTCCTTGCTTGACCTTCTTCTGTCAATCCCTAGAGCACACCACTCCATGAGATCACAGGGGGGACTTGGTAAGAAACAGTCAGGCAGTGAATCCAAGGGCAAACTTTGCCGCCATCACTCTGATTCCAGAGCATATACAATTAAGAAAAATGGGACCAAAAAATAAAATCTTTTGTGCGTGTGTTGAGAATCTCCATCAACTACATAAACCTCTCTTTGTTGGCTTTTGTTCCTTCTAATTATCTCATTTCTCTGGGACAATGGACAAAGGATAAACCATAAAAGAGCAGTCGAGAAGGAGAGCAAGGATGAAAGCTAAGCACCGCACAAAGTGGCATTGAGAGGAGAGAGACAAGCACCCTCTATTCAAGTGGTCACAAACCCCTTCAGGGACAGCCAGAGGGCCTCAAAGGTAACATTAACTCCCAACTCAGGGGAAGGGCAGAGAAGAGGGCAGTGGGGTGGGGCGCACAGAGATGGGCATTGAAGTCCCAAGCTGCATGTCACAAACCCTGATGGGCCCTTCATCTGAAGTGAATATCCACTCTTTCATGTCCCTTCTCATTATGACTCCATTTTTAAGACTGACTGAGCAAATATGCCCAAGGATGGCCCCTGTGGGAGCTGTGTTTGAAATACAGTGTTTATTTTTAAAATAGATTCTTGCATTGACACATATTAGTTTTTTTTTTTAAAAATAGCAATTTCATCATTAGCTTGTACAATCTGCTTTTTCCTGCTGAATACCATTCCTGTTTGTAGCAGGCCCTAAACGCCCTTTGAGTTGAAATGTTACTGCCACCTACTGTTCTTTTCCAGCAATGTAAACAAAATGAGAAAGGAGTTTCTTCAAAGTGAAGGGATGAGAAAGAATGGAGAAAAGTGGGCCATCAGCATAGGAAGCAATCGATTAAAAAAAAAAAGAGGCAGAGTTAGGTTTACCTACTTATTCAATATGGAAACCTGACTACCAGACGACATGCGAGCATTTTAAATCTGTGAGGACTTAGTGCAAGAATCAATCTTGGCAAAACAAACAAACAAACAAACAAACAAAACCACTGCCAGAGCGCTTCTTAAAAGGGGGGGGGGAAATGAAACAGAAAAGATCCAACAAAAGGAGACACACCCACAGGAACCAGGGTCCTAGCCTTCAGAAGCGCTTGGGAAGCCCTAACAGTTCAGATTGAGCCAAAAATCCATTTCCATTTTGGGAATATGTAACTTATTTTATTTTTAAATTGTATTACATTTATTTGGGTTGATGGTAGGTTGCTTCATACAAGTAGAAGCAGAAGACAGCTTGGGTGAGTGGGTTTTCTCCTTGCACCATGTGGGTTCCAGGGATAAAATTCAGGTCCTCAAGCTTGGCAGCATGTGCTTTGACCCAGTGAACTACCTCATTGGTCCTTGCAGAGATTTTAAAACCACCCATCATAAAACCGTGAAGCTCTGGACTGTGAAGGCCAACTGAGGCTGTCAGGATTAGCACTTGAAGCTTCTAAGAAAGGCCAGTCATCTCACACAATCATGAGGAGGATGCTTCATATCTATGCTGGGGTGTCCAGTAATTAAGAAAGCCTCATCCAGCTAATGATGAAGTTCAAGTAAAGACTCGAAACCCAGTTGTAAAATACAGAGAAAAAAATAATAGGTAAAACCATTAAGTTTTGGTTCTCTTCCTAAAGAGTTCTCCTAGGGAACTGAAGCTTCCTATCCCACCCTCTCCTTAGGAGACAATGTCCACTGGAGTGGGAATCCTGATCTCAGAAGCCACTACCTCTCCCCAATTCTTCTGTGCTCAAGAACGCCGAAGTCTCTCCATCATATACCACAACCATCCAAAAAAGATAGAGGATCTTTGTGAGCAAATTAGTTAAAGACCCAAGAACCACAGTAATAATGATGGCAGGCCAGCAATGTGCCCACAGATTCTCTGAGAAGAAATGGGTTGTTCACCCAGCATTTTGAAGAACTTAGCTCCATTCTTCCATGAGAGATGCTCAGAATACTTGCCCAGCACTTTCTAGGAACCTGAGGCAGGAATGAGACTGACTGCTCACTGAGAGAGGGAAAGGAAGGCAAGGCTGGGTACCAGCTGGCACACTGTGTGGTGCTGAGCACACAGTATGTGTACTATGTGCTGTGGAGTGCGGAGAGTGTACTGCGTGGCATTGTGTGAGGAATCAAAAACTTAGAAAGAGAAAAGCACAGTCTCCACCTCCCTAGTTTCAAATTGGGATGTCTCTCTTTTATACAGACAGCTTTCTCCCACTCTCTTCAAAATTGTGGCCTCAAGGGAGTCCACAATTCTCACCAAGGGTCCCATTCTCTAACCCCCTTCTCCCTATTTTCACAAGTGACTCATACACCCGAACGTGTCCCCATCCCACACCCGAACGTGTGTCCCGGACTACACACACGAATGTGTCCCCACCCCAAACATGTATCGCTGGGACGCACGGACAGTTATTTTAGAACTGTTTTGAAAACAACTGGCTACCCATTCTCTATATCCATTTGCTGCAATTTCTCCCAAAGGCAAATTAACAGAGAAAACCAGAGTTAGGGTAATTCTGAGGAAGCGGCAGCTGGGCTAGCAGGTTATTTTGGAGTTAAGTACGAGAGAGGAGAGAAGGTCGTCGGAATTCTGAAACAGGCCTTAGCATAGGAAACTCTGGATTCTGAGAACATAGACAAACAGAATGATGGGTGGGACCCAACTACACCATGGTGCCTGAAGGCCTCCATTGCTTCATCCACAAGTCCCAAGGGAGCGTCTCTTCTCTGTAGACAAAGGGTAGAACTAGGCCAGCAGTGAGCTGGCTCCTCAGTAACCCTGAGGGGAGGGAAGGATGAAAGAAGCAGCTTGAATGCTTCCTCCCAGCTCCAATTTGTAGCAGAAATACTTCATGGCACAGGCAGAGGCAATGACGTCACATCTGACACAGTTATGGCCCCCGTAGGATGATTGGAATTAGCCCTGATTCTGAGTGGTCATTCCTACATTCCCTTCTGTCGCCTGAGCGTCCTGTTGCTATGTCCAGTGATGAGGTAGCAATCCTAAGGTATTGGGGCTCCCCAGGGTGTAGCTCTCCGAAGAATGAACTGACAGCCTGACTCGGTGCTGGATTTGTTCACTTTCAGAGAATGAGAAATAACTGCTTTGGACCCCAGTGAACTGTGCTCACTTTTCTCATAGTTTGGGTGCTGCCCCAGAATTCTCTAAAGGGTTATTAATAACCCCAACTAAAGACCTTAGCCCTTGGGAAGAGAGCACTATCAGTTGGTAGAACTAGCATCCCTTGTATGGATGGTCACTTGCTTTAGTTTGAACATTATCCTCCATAGGCTGTATTCCTACTCCATTTATCAAACTGATGAGAGCCAATACCATCTTGTCACAATGAAGCCCTCAGGGATGCTCCAGCAACTGGATTAAAGAGAAGTGACTTACAAAAACCCGTGACACCGAGCACCTGCTACCAGCACAGGGCTGGTCCCAGGGGAGAAAAGACAGGCTGTTCACATGGCCGCCACGTTTTGCACATTCCTGCAATCTCTCTCTCTCTCTCTCTNCTCCCTCCCTCCCTCCCTCTCTATTGGCCTACCAGCATTCCAGATTCTGCATGCAGGCAGAAGTTACCACCATCTAGTTTTAAATGATACTGAAGCAGCTTCATCACAAGAAAAAACCTCTAACATTTTGCTTCTTGTAATGCCTGGAGGCAAACTGTTATGGAAGACATTATCTCTCTTCTGATTTTATTCTTTATTTACATTATTGAAATGTTTTTACTTATTTTTATTTTATGTACATTAGTATTTGCTTAAATATATGTCTGTATACTATATACATGTAGTGCCCACCGAGGCTGGATGATTTTTGAATCCCCTAAGACTGGAGTTACAGAAGGCTGTAAGCCACTATGTGGGTGCTGGGCATGGAAGTTAGCCTTCTAGTAGTCTGAGCTCTTAACTAAAAGCCATCTCTCTAGCCCCTCTGCTTTGGTTTTGAAGGATATCCTTACCAGTCCCCTGGAGTGCCTGTCCACTATCCCCAGTCTACTTGGTAAGCTGAGAAGAAGCCATGAGCTTTCTGTACATAAGGGTCCCACACTTTATCTTGCTCAGACGTACCCTTGTCTCTTTTGGTTAGATCCACTTCTAAATGTCTGGGAGTCTGTGCATGCAGAATCTTTAGATAGTTGGGATCCTATGTGCCAAATCATCTCTTTCTTCATTAAAGGAGTCTCTAAATGTCTTCAAGGACTAAAGAATTAAGAAAACCCTAAATACAGATGTGGTATAGAAAGCATCTCATGGTGTAGGCTGCTTGACAACCCTCTTTCTGGCTACTCTGCCTTTCCACTGAGCTGATCAGAATTGCCTATAACTCCTTATAGCTATCATCGGAACTTTCTACTTTTTAGCCTGTGAAATACCACCATCTCCTCTAAGGAACGTGAGTACATCCTTATTACTTTGCCACATACTCTTCCTAGATCAACTACATTTGCATTGAAGTTTGCAACATAAAAATGGATTGCACCGCCAGACAATGCACTCAGAATTTTCCTATTACTTTGCCGCAATGTGATCGGGATTAGATCCACCACAGCAATACATCAGATAGATACCTGTCTATTTTAGTCTGATGGGGCACCATTGCTCGGAAGCCCAGCCAGGCCTTGAATTTGCAATCTTCTTGCTTCATCCTCCTGAGTAGCTGGGAAGGCAGGTCTGCACCACCAGGCCCAGCATGCCTTTTCTCTAACAGCCAACATTGATTCACTCTAGCTTCAAGCTTTACTACATGCTGCTATTCCAGATACAGCACAACATGTTGTAGGGACAGAATTAGCCATGTACAAGTTGACCAATTGGGGAACGCATATGATTTAAAGAAGCCTCTAGCTGCTTTTTATGCATTCCAACTACTGTTGCCCAGGTGAGGACAGGCAAGGCTGCCAACTTTTACAAAAGAAAAAAAAAAACGAACCACTTAACAGTTATATTTCCAGTGCTGAAATTGTTGGCAAAATTTGGAACTCTTAAAACTGGAATGCCAGAATTTCCTGGCAGCATTTTCCATAAAATATATGTCTTAATGTTGGAACATATTCTCCTAGCCCGCCCCCCTCCTTTCCCTCCTTTCCCTTGCAATGCCAGTCAAAGCAAGACCTGCTTACAGGGCATCTCTGATGGCTATTCTCCTTGGTGAACCTGGAAGCATGTCTTAATTTCCCCAAATGGAATAGGTCTTCTGCATGAAGAATTTTTTGAGACGTGGTCATAAAAAGAAAATTAAAATACCTTATTAGCAATGTTTTACACATATCCCATATAAGGATAGGAGATTCTTGCGTGTTTGGCTCTCAGAGGCAAGCACTCAAGAACGGCAAGGAGATTAAGGGGAGCAAAGGAAGGTGTGCTTTTCCTGCTTTTCTTCCAGCTGGGGGTGATTAGCCAAGGTGAGTGAGACTTAGACCAGTCAAAGGTGAGCAGGGAGCGCACTCAACTATCTCAGCCAAACACATGCCAGGGACGATCTCTGTTCTGACAGCCCCGATTCCATCTTGCAGCCCAGCTAAACCCCACACCCCACTAAGGAGATTAATTTTCTTCTTATCTGACTGTGATACACAAAGAGTTTTTCTACAGTCCAAATCCTCACCCAATCATTCATCTCCCTCCCAGCAACCTGGAGCCTTGACAGTAAGTGCAATTCCCATTTTCAGTAGGGTCAGGTTATAACCTTATGTTCCCAGGGGAAGCTGGGGGAAGAAAATGGCTCAGAGCCAGAGGACATGAAGTTATTTCTCTTCCAGCCAAGAACAAGTGAATTCTCAGAAATGAGGGAAGACGTGAGGGCTGTTATCTTGATATCGTGACTGAATTGTAAGCTATGTAGAAAAGACGGATTTGGGGGTTTACAGTATGATGGTGTGTTTTGGCTAACCCTAAATGGTTTCTCGGTTACAGATTTCTTTAAATATAGCCAGGCGAAGTGATGTTAATTATCACAGTGTTCTCTGAGGGACCTTTCTGTCACATAAAGAAAAAGTTGGCATTTACCAGCCCATGTGTAATACTACAGTAAGGTAGGCCTAAGAATCCTTTCAAAGTGTACTGCTCTTAAAGCCACTTTTACTTAATATTCATACTTTCTATACAAGAAAAAATAAAAGTAGAGTATAAAGGAAAGAACAAATACTGGTTTCTAGTTTTATCTCTGCAGACATCCACTATGATATGTATCTGTAGGAATTATAACCAATAGTTTCTATAAGATTTCCCCATTAAATATAAGCTTTTCAAGGGTAACGTGTTTCTTAATTAAGCTTATATCTCCAGCACCCGTCGTGGCTACTGAAGGTGCCCAATAATGATTGGTTCAGCTGTCCAATTTGTTCCCTCGAAGTAAAATAAAATCATCAATCAGACTTTTCACACTGTAGCTCAAGTTTGCTAACTGTGACTCTTGTCTGAGGATGAAATATTCCGCCGATGGCAGAGATCCATCAGCCTTGATCAGCTGATGAGGCAACAGATAAAAGCTTAGACACGGGCATCTCCATGTTTTCACAATGACTCAATTTCACTTCTTATGAGTGTCAGGTTAGGGCCTGTCCTGGGCTGCTCACTACAATCTCACCCAGTACCTTAGATCAGGGCTAAAATAGCCCCTTCTTACTTGTGTGATATTCCTCCATCTTGGACCTTTCAGGCTTAGGATCTGGAGGTAATAATATATTATCATTATTATAATTATAATAAATAAATAAATAGGTGTGTGTCATTCCATCAATTTAGGAGAGTCTCATAAGCCGAAAATTTGAAACCTGCATGATTATTGTTACTCGGAAACTAAATCCATCTCTGGCCCCTGTGCCTACTGACTTTTAATCAACTCAAACGTCAGTCTTCCCTGTTTTCAGAGTGCTCAGAGCACGCCAGAGTTTCCATCTCCTTTATTACCTCATAGACACAGTGATGAGCACTCCAGATAAGTGACCTGGATCTTTTTTGGTCTTCCATCTGAACAAAATACAGTCTCACTAAGGGCGATCGTTGAGCAATGGATGATAAGATAAGGATGTTTCTCTATTTTAAAACAAGATCTCATGCAGTTTGTCTAACTTGCTAAGTAGCTAAGGATGATCACGTTCTTTTGATTCTCCTACAACAGCCCCTGGGTGCAAAGACACAATTTGATGAGGTGCTGCTATCGAACCTAGCACTCTGTACGTGCTACACAGGCAGTCTATCCACTGGGCTACGACTCTACCCACATGCCATCTTAAGGAAACTTTCTTAGACATAGAAACTATTCTGTTAAACCTTAAGGCAAAGTCATTAGGATCCTGACAGGAAAACATATCAGTCATCTCTTGCCAATTTATTTTTAAATTGGTTCTTCAAGGTTGCCAGGTTTGAAGACAGCATACATATGTTACACACATGTTGTGTATCCTTCAGAATCACAGACCCTCCTGGAGGAGCTGCATGTGCGTGGGCATGTACATATCTACCCAGGAATCCTCATGATTTGAAATGGAAACAGTATGACCTCAACAAGACACAGCAGAGACAAAAGAAGATTGCTTCCTCTTCACAGCTTCCTTCTCACCATTCTTGAAGAAGGATGGAGAATGATGCAGCTAGGAAGCTAAGTGTGTTCAAACAACGAGAAAACACTGAGAAGATCCAAGGGGGCTTGGGTGGGAAGAGCCTTGCAGTGACCTGACTACTGAGGAGGAAGACTGAGCTGGGGCAAACTGGGTACCAGTCTTTCTCTCTTTTAGCCCATGGGGGGGGGATTTTTTCCAAAATACGGCCTCTCTTATTTGTGTTCTCAAAGAATCAATTTTTTTTTCAATGTAATTATTAGCCATTTATCTTGTTTTATTCTTTTTGCAATTGATTTATGTCTTTATTGTTTCTTTTCTTATGTATTTATTCCTTACTGAGGTTGTGCAGTCAAATGAAATACTTTGCATATTGGTATACAAATACCTTTTATTGATAAATGATTTAGAGTCATAAATCATTCTGTGAATGCTATTTTAACATGTCAAAATTCTGATAAATAGTATTTTCAGTTCCAAGACTTTAAGGCTTTTGATTTGTTCTCCAGGAGTCAGTTGTTTAGTATCATCAAGATGTTGAAATTAAACCCATTTTGTCTCCTCATTGTCTAAGGCTTAGGGCTGGAATAACAGATGCCAGTCTCATTGCAATAATCTCTCATGTTCTTTCCATGTATTTATTCATAAATATTTCCACTGTGGAGATACTTTGCAATATTAAGAAACTGTGGTGTGTGTGTGTGTGTGTGTGTGTGTGTGTGTGTGAAGAGAGAGAGTACAGCACAGAAAGACATATTTATCAAGATGCTGCAACTTGGAGAGGAAAGGTTTTGTTAGGCTTATACTTCCAGGTCACAGTTTATCATCAAGGGATGTCAAGACAGGAACTCAAGCAGGGGCTTGAAGCACAAATCCTGGAGGGATGCTGCTTTCTGACTGACTTAGTGACTCGCTCTCTGGTTTATACGCTCAGCTAGCTTTCAGTCCAAGCTCACCTGCCCAGGAATGGCACTACCTACAGTGGGCTGGGCCCTCCTACATCAATTAATAAAAAAGACACTACAGTGAGTGTTCTGTGTCCAGGGATCCATAGAGTCAACCAAGCAAAGATGAAGAGTATTTAAAACAATATTGTTTGTAGAGAACACGTATGGCTCCCATTATTCTTCCTTAAATAATACAGTACCTCAACTCCTTCTGTAGTGTTTGCCTTACATCAGGCAGTGCACAGAACTGGAAAGTGAATTATGCGCAAATACTGTACCACTTTCCATAAAGCCCTTCAGGATCTGCTGTGTCCACAGAGACAGAGACAACTACATGGTCCAAACAGAAACTGAGAGCTCGTTCCAGTACAGGTTTAAGACACTGGCTGTTATGGGATGTGCTCCGTGCATTTGCAGTTCTTGGGAAGAACATCCACTGCTCCAGAAACAATCACATTATATGTTACAAAGTGTACATCAATATGCTCTCCCGAGAAAACTCAGACCACAGAGAAGTAGATTGATATAACAGTCCACTCTCCGGAAATCACACATATACGGAAACACTTGGATGCTCTGTCAAGGCTTAATATTTATTTCTGCAGATAATTAAAACTCTAATTTTCCAATAAGTCTGCCCACAGATAGATGGCCACTTATTTAGCCATTCATGGATGGCTGAGTCATCCCTGGTCACAAGCCCTAATACTGTATGAAAAGGAAATGGGAAAACACTCTGAATTGTAAGCAATCAAAATGCCACCCAAAACCAACAACACAATTTAATTAAAAAGAGAAAATCCATAGCAATTTATTTTTTTCTTTCTCCTCTTCACATAAGAAAATAAGAGGTAATACAGAGAAGTAATTAAAATGAAGTCTCCTTTTGCCCTCAGGGTGTCTAAGCAGAACCTTTGCCAATGAAATAATTAGCTTGAGATTTCTCATTTTTCTCCCTTTGTTCTGGGGAAATTGTTTCCAGTCTTTCTTTAGAAACAATGCAGTGTCTTGCGTCTTCATTTAACTGCAGGCTTCTAAGAAGTTTAGTAATCCTGTTATTCTGTGGAAAGGTAAGATTGAATGTTATAAAGCCAATGTCACTATTTAATTAGGACCCTGGACTGGACTGAAAAAATAAAATCCCAGTTTCATAAACGACAGTGTACTTCTAAAACCTCTGAGATGGAGTGATTGTTCTGAAGTTAAAAGTGGGTGCAAATGAATGACCTCAGAATATAACCTCAGATTGCACCCTAGAATGTGTTCCGGCAGCAAACTATGAGCAGACAAGAGGGTTCACTTAGCACAAAGTACCAGCCACTCTCCAAAACTCCAAATGCATGCTACTTTCCAACCGTGATTGGACCTAAAGAGAAAGGATGCCTAAAATGCAGACCTATTCACAGGAGCTGTGTCTGTTCACCCACACATGCCACATCCACACAAAAATAATACCCGCCTTGTCCCAGCTTCCTTTCTGCCATCTTAGAGAAATAGCATCACCGTAGCTCCCAATTCCAGGTGACAGTCCATCACTGTGGGGAAGTCAAGGCGGCAGGGCACGGAAGCAGCTGTCACATCACATCCACATCCAAGGGCAGAGAGAGGTTGACGAATGCATGCATGCTGACTGCTCAGCTAACTTGCTCCTCTTTAACAAAGTACAAGATCCAAACTCAAGAAACAGCACCCACTGTTAGACAGGCTCTTCCCATGTAGCTTAACATAATTAAGAAAATTTCTTAAAGGCAGACCTACAGGCCAACTTGATCTAGACAATCCCACACTGAGAGTCTAAATTATGTCAAGGTAACAAAACTATCACACCATCCTAGAAACGAAACTTACTGGACAATACTTCACAAAGCACACGTGTGCGCATTCAGAAATTGAGATAAAGAAAGCAGCAAGTCCCAGGGGTCATGTAACGAAAGCCTGTGAGTCCTTTCCTAACTATTCAAAACTCTCATGTGTGATTTCTGGATGGAATTTGCAAGGGATCTGACATACTCTTGTCTCCAGTAACAAAAGTACTAGTAAAGCTTAAAACGTTTACAGATGCACAGTCTCCAGGTAGCTCCCTAGGAAGATAACAGAAGATGAAGATCCATCATGACCTGTCCTGCAGATAACCCCAAGCAAAGTGACACACCAAGAGTGACAGACACATGACAGACACACGAGACAGCTTGATCACCACTGAAAACAGCTCATGTTTCAGGCCCTCCCTCACCCAGCAATCACGGTGACATAAATGAAAACCCAGCAAGATCCAGTTTGGTGGCCTCTGGGCCCTCTGTCTGAAGTTCAAAGTGTTTTAGCAATGGGGACTTACCTTAGTTTCCACCTCTGAGGAAGAACCAAGGGCAGTAACAATAGTTTATCATGTTTTAGAGTCTCTTGGGTAACCCTGGCAAACAAACAACGTGAGAGGGCTTCTCAAATCTAGTATGGAGGTTTTTGTTAGATAGTCTGTGGCTCTTATGTAAGTAACATTATTCATCTGAGCTGGCTACACACACACACACACACACACGCATGCACACACCAATAACAACAGCAACAACTAACGAAAAACAAGGCCATGAACTTGAAAGAGAACAAGGAGGTATATGGGAGGGTTTGGAGGGGGGAGAGTGAAGAGAAAATGATGTAATTACACTATATCTCAAAACAATAATTATAAAATAGCAAGAGACTCACTGTAGCACTCTGGAGTGACTGAGATCTTTCATATCTGAGTCCTCATAGTGGGGTGTGATCATCCCCAGCCCGCTGTCACTCAGCATGCGTTTCCTCAGAGCAGGGTTCCACCAGTCAGACAGCCTGGGTTAAAAGCAGTACCAGAAAGTAATTGCACATCTAACTCTACTTTTATCTCATAAAGATCTTGTTATAAATCCATTTTTACTAGATACATCCTTCATATTCATCATCTCTCAACAGTTCTGAGCTACTTTTATAATTTCATCCTTTTTTATATTGATGGGGTATTTCATTTTGAAGATTAAGTCATTTTACTACACATGTGACATGAGTAAACAATTAATGGAGCCAGGCACAGAAATTAACTTAGAAAATGAGAAAGTCCAACCTTGTTCCTAGCATCTTTGTTTCTGGTTTATTTCCAGAAGACACTGCTGCTGAGAAATAAGAAATCAAGGATGGATTGAAGGTCTAATGGATCGCAAGGCCACTCTGTATTTGGATCTAACAAAACTATAATCCAGGACAAAACTGTCCCTACTTGGCATGGAAAGAAGAAGAGGAAAACATCCAAAGCCACCTTAACAGATGGTTCCACTCCTCATCAAATAAATGTAAGAGTCTTTATAATGTGGGGCAGACCCTAGACATCAGCAGCTGCCTCTTCTTAGTAGGATCATCAGACTGGATTCTCTCTGGTGAGTACATTTGCTTCTGCTCTGTGGTTATGGATACACAACCTCTGCTTGCTTTGAGTGCCTGTATGTGCCCTCTTGGGCACCCTGTATTTCAACTGTCAGTCCCATATATCTGTAAACTGCTATCTATGAAGCTTCACAAGGACAGAGATATTTGTCTGCTTTTATTTTTGCACTATTGGCTCTCACATGTTCACAATACTATCTGGTATAACAACTTCAAGTAAGCATATTTGAATTGCTAAACATTTTTAAAATAACTTAGACATTTTACAAGATGACATTTTGGTAAACTCACTACAGACCAAGCATTGTGATTTTGCTCTGAATGATGATAACTGTGCTGTCAATTGTTTTCAGAAACTTCTATGCTATGTGAGAATGCTTTTTGCTATACTTTCCTACAGCTTTTCAGTTTTGACTCAGTCTCAATTTTTTTAAGGATTTATTTTTTTATTTATGTGTATAGTGTGTATTTCTGTGTCGGTATGTACACATGTGAGTGTAAGTGCACACAATGTCCAGAAGAGGGCATCAGATTCCCTGAAGCTGGAATGTAGGTGGCATAGACACAAGATGTGAATGCTGGGAACTGAACTCAGGTCCTTTGCAAGGGCAGTGCATGTTCTTACTTACTGAGCCGTCTCTCCAGCCCCTCCAAGAGTGTTTTAGTACAATCTTATGTGTAATTTTAGTTTACTGTTAATTAAATTTGGGGGAAATGTAGCTGCTTATTTAAATTATATGCAAACAATCATTCGTCACTTTGATATTAATAAAAACTGAGGAAAAATATGTCTATCAAACGGAACAAGTTATCTTAGCATATGAAAAGTAAAAATTAAAATCTATTTTAGCTAAAATGAAATATAGGATCTGCATCAAAAAGAATGTGGCTAAATGTCAGGTTTTAAACTTATTTTATGTGCAAGATTAGGCAAGCTACTTAACTCTGAGTCTCAATTTTCTTCTCTATAGACTTAGGATAACCACAGACCCCAATTGGTAGGGTCATTATGAAATGATGAGACTATGTAACAAATGTCTACCATGAGACAAAAGTCCTTTTGCCTGTGTCAATGTATTTATTCTACAACTAGTTCTCAGAGTAGGTGATGTGCTGGCTGGTTTTATGTCAACTTTAAATAAGCTAGAGTCATCAGAGAGGAAGGAGCCTCAGTGGAGGAAATGCCTCCATGAGATCCAGCTGTAAGGTATTTTTTTCAATTAGTGATTAATAGGGAAGGGTCCAGCCCATGGTAGATGGTGCATGCCATCCCTAGGCTGGTGTCCTGGGTTCTATAAGAAAGCAGGCTGAGCAAGCCATGGGGAGCAAGCCATGTAAACAGCTCCCCTCCATGGCCTCTGCATCAGCTCCTGCTGCCAGGATCCTGCCGTTTGAGTTCCTGTCCTGACTTCCTTCAGTGATGAACAGCAATGCTGAAATGTAAGCCAAATAAACCCTTCCCTCCCCAACTTGCTTTTGGTCATGGTGTTTCATCACAACAATAGAATCTTTGACTAAGACAAGGTGGTATTTTTTCCACTCACAGATGTGGAAAAAGCTTAAGAGAATTAATTCTCTATGAAGGAAGAGGAATAAAACAAGAGTGAAAGGAGAAATCTAGATACTTTGTGTAGAGCAATTTAGAAACAAGGCAAAAAAGAACAGGATTAAATCACCTACGCCAATGTGTCATCTAGATAACACACCAAATAAAACCCATATAGATGCACAGATGGGAGTTTCAGTATTTCTAGCCCCAAGAGGGAGAGGTTGTGTAACAGTAATTAAGGTTCAGACAAGATAACAGACTGTCTAGGCATGAGAGTTCCTAAACAGCCATTCAGAAGATGGCCTTACAAAACTAGATGCATCTTTCTTTAAGGAAACATCAATAAATATGAATTCCAAATGTTTTTATGGCATCAGAATATCAATTCCAAAGTCAAAGGAGATATAGAAGTCATACCACAGCCAGTCAATGCTGGCACTGAGCGAGGAGAAACACACTCACCCTGAGGCCTGTTCAACCACCAGGTCAGGCATTCCTGGAGGGGTCCCTGCCTGCTGTGACACCACCATATCTGGGTCCAGAATAAAAATCTCATCATGAGAAATCTCCATCACAAAGTGCAAATGTTCCTAAGGGAGAAAACCAAGCCTGTCAGGGTGTTGACATCACCACCCTCAGAATAAGGAATGAACCGTCCAACACACCAAATAAGTCCACTGTTTCACCGGAACTGTGAGCATCTGCCATTGCTTCCTAAATTAATAAAGTAGCAGATAGAGGACAATGGGAGAGATGAAGGAGTCACACCTGGCCAGGATCCTGTTAAGTGGAACGAGAAAAGACCTTTCCCCTGCTTCTTGCCAGGTGCAATAAGATGTGGCATCTGACATGCTACCTGGTCCAGTACGAGCGCACAACGGCTTGGACTTCTGCCCCAAAGCTAAGTGGCCATGGTTAAGAAACGGCTGGTTTTCAATGGGTTCAACACAGTGTAAGTATTTTTCCAGGGAAATCTCAAGAGTGAGGAGAGTTTTTAGCCTTGGGTAAACATAATTTTTCCTCATTATTAAATATGGGAGAGTATTAGTAAACCAGATCTACGTTGTCTACATATATACCAGCTAAACAAAAATGCATCTAAAAAGTGTAAGCATTGCCTTGGCTAGATTACAAGGACCATGTAAACGAAAACTCAGAGTGTGATAATAATTATAATTCAAGTTATTATCTATTTTCATTAGCCATTTCATTGAGCCCATGAGTTACAAAACATATGCAGACAAGAAGCACTGTGGCTTAGATTATACACACTGTCCTACAATGTGGGAATGCTTTAATCTTTTCATTAGCAAAATCTATGAGATCGACTACCAACACAGTGCACTGACTGAGAGACAGTTCACTTTCATAACGAAGCTGGAAAGAACTTACCTGAGATCTGTCTATTCGATAAAATCGGTCAGCGGAAGTCGCTAAAGGAAAAAAATGCCAAAGACATTTAGAGTCATTTACACTTGTCATCAGATTTACGCCTTTCCTTTCTGCTACGCAGTGGATCAAAACCTTCATAACAAGCATGTTACATCAGTGGCCAGTCCCTAAAATAATTAAAAACCATTGCTTCCATGGTTTGGCCTCTGCCATTCCAATCAATGCTCCTAAGCACTTCCAGCCACCCTGTTATCTGCATCTCACTTTTATGTTGTTGTTGTTTTGGGTTTTGTTGTTGTTGTTGTTTGTTTTTTGTTTTTCAAGACAGAGTTTCTCTGTATAACAGCCCTCCTAGCTGTCCTGGAACTAGCTCTGTAGACCAAGCTGACCTCGAACTCACAGAGATCCACCTGCCTCTGCCTCCCAAGTGCTGGGATTAAATGTGTGTGCCACCACCTCCCAGTCACTTATCTTTAAACAATAACTCAAAGCTCCAGTCTCTGTGAAACTGTAACAAGGCAAGCAGTGCAGAGGTTCCTCCATCTTGAATTCTTGCTGAGGCCATTTCAGGCTTAACTAGAATTTGAGCTCCATGAAGGAGAATGTCATGGAAAATTACCCAACTCCATTCTAGAGACCCAAGGTCAAGATGCCCCAGTTAACTTATCTTAGCTACTATTAAATTGCCTACTTGAGCAGAACCACCCTCCCCACTTCACCTGCTTATCTTTGCTTCTACCAAACTACTTTCTTACACAAAGTCCTACCTGTAACTGCTGACTGAGATGCCAAGGTGTGGTTTGGGGCCTTCAGAAACCCTATGCTCGGAACACTCAGTTAGGTCCTGAATACCTGAGTGTAGTTCCAGCTGGCTGGAATAAATCCTCTCAGTTGCTTACAAACAGTATCTGAGTGGTCATCTCTGGTGGGCTCCCCATAACAAAACTTTCCTTCATCCCAACTGCCTACAGCAGAAAGTCTGTTGTTCCTAAACCTCATGTCCACTGCCATTTTGCTTAAACCCTTCACAGAGACTGTCTTCAAAGAGGACTGGGGGACTGAAAACCTAGCATCTTTAAAGGGCTCTCTATCACTTATTCTCATGTCTCTAGGAATAAGCACAGGACTTTAACAGAGGGGAGGGCTTAACATTTTACTAAGTAAATAAACCTAGAAAAGAAATTACAGTTAGATAGACGTCCCAGGAATGTGACTCTCATTTTGGAAGACAACTTGAAGATGCAGGCCAGAGACCACATATGGCCCAAAAGAAATCATTTCCCTTCCATGCTCTGCCCCTAGAGACATGCCTTAAGGAAGCCAAATGACAAAACAAAGATTAATGTTTAAGCAGTCTTGAAATGGGGTTGGGCTGCAGCTGTGATTTGAAAGAGAAAACTTCTGAAGTAAAGAAAACATACGGTGTTTTTGAAGTTATTTGATTCTTCTTAATAAAAAAGCAAAAAACTAGGTATTTCTAACAGAGCCCAAATATGAGAGTTTTCACAAAACAGACCAAAAGCAATAAAAAAGTATAGAGTACAACAGAGAAAAAGATGCAAATATTTACTCATAATCACAAAATTTCAAAAACATAACTCTCTGGTTTCCTTCAGCAGCAGATGGGAGAGGCAACCAGACATTATGAAGACAGAGTCTAAATCAGAGGTCTCCATTGTCTCTCTCCTTGGAGCTCAGGGAATTCAGCAGAAGAGGGGGCAGAAGGATTGTATAAGTTGCAGGAGATGGAGGATACCAGGAGACCCTGGCCCGCTGAGTCAACTAAGCAAGGCTCATGTGGACTCATGGAGATGGAAATGGTAAGCATAGGACTGCAGGGGTCTGCACCAGGTCTTCTGTGTATGTTATGGCCCGTAGCTTGGTGTTCTGTGGGGGTGGTTTTCTAACAGTGGGAGGAAGTCTATCTCTGACTCTTTGGCAGGCTCTTGGGTTGCTTTGTCTAGCTTCAATATGAGGGCTTTTGCCTGATCTTTTACATCTTGTTTTGCTGTGTTTGGTTGTTGTCTCTTGGAGGCCTGCTCTTTTCTGATAGGAGATGGAGGGGGAGTGGATCCAAGGGAGAGGGTAGGTTGTAGGGGAAGGGGAGGGATGGAGTAGGGGAAACTAGTCTGGATGTATTGTATGAGAGAGAAATATATTTTCAATTAAAAAGAAAAAAGTAACTAACTCTCTGAAGGAAACTGGACTCAGAAATGGGAGAATGAAAAACCTCCTTAAAAACCTAAGTATAAACCGGGTGGTGGTGGTGCACGCCTTTAATCCCAGCGCTCAAGAGGCAGAGGCAGGTGGATCTCTGTGAGTTCGAAGCCAGCCTGGTCTATAAGAGCTAGTTCCAGGACAGCTAGGATGGTTACACAGAGAAACCCTGTCTAAAAAAAACAAAAACAAAACAAAAAAAACCCCTAAGTCTAAAGCAATCTAGTCCCAGCAGGATTTATTCTTCTTCTCTGTTCTTTCAACTATGATGTCAGCCTTAATATCAACCAAGAATTAGTCAAAAAAAAATTTTAATACATAAACATATCATCTTGTATGCTAACTTAAAAATTAAAAACAAATGTTCAAAACAATAAAGAAAGGTTTACAATACAATTCTCAGATAGCAAAAACAGTTTCATAGTTAAAACCATTATCCATAATACAATTTTATCTAAGCAAATATATGGAACATAATGACTTGTGTAAATATCTTCTTGATTTTCTTAGATACATACTAATTCCCTGTGCCTCTGAGAGTGAGAAATGACTGTGTTTCCCACTGCTAGGGATCAACAGAAATTGGAGGGAAGTCTTCAGTCAGCTGAGTTGGGAATGAAAGCTATATCCTGGTTGATGTGTGCTAGATTTGGTAGATACAAAGTGCCCCTCTGTACAACTAATCCATATCCATTGCAGCCTCAACCCCCTCCCCCCACCAGCATCCTCGCAGATGGACACACTAGTAAACAAAAGGGCATCATCAAGGAAACCAGATATTCATGCAGACAATAGAAATGTCAGCGAGCTACAGTGGATGGTAGCAAGAATGTATAGAGATGAAGATGTACTGCAGTATAGATAATTAGGTGGGAAATTGAAATTCCACAAGATCTAGGAAAGTGAAAATGCATGAGATGGCAAGCGGACTCATCAAACAATCACACAGTAACTGACCCCATTATGTGCTCAATATGTCACATTCAGCAGAAAAGTTAACAGATGCCAGTGAAACTCCCAGCTTCCCACAAATGCATGCACTATATGGAAGTGACAGCCTTACAAAAGTAATATGAATACTCCAAGGCGTGGAGATAATTCAGAATTAGTGCCAATTTTGTGATTACAGACTGTGGTTTCTGGCCCACACTAATCTGGGCTAGGCACTCAAGACGGTTAAGAAAAAGATAATGGAAAATGATAAAGTGGTAAAATGGAAAATGTCACTTTAAACAATTTGATGCTGAGGTGCTTTGAGGGAAATGACTTCAGGAAAGGTCCAGGGACATCAGCAAGTCTACATCATTGAAATGTAAATGCCAACCGCAGCAAGGCTTTGGGAACCAGCTTTGTGAGGAGCTGTTGTGGCAGTCACACCTCCTCGCCTCCCCAGCCGAGTCCCAGGCAGGTCCCCAAACACTCACCATCTAGGAAGCACCACCGAGGGGACAGCCTCTGAGCTGAGAGCGCCCTGGGGAAGGAGGTTTCTTGGTCCTAGAAAGAGACGCACAAGTTCATGGCTCCATTTGGATGGCAAAGGGGCTGCCCTCCCTCCTCGTCCTCCCCCCTGCAGACTGAGAATGAGCAGTAATTTCTCAGGGCACTACCAGAGCAAAGAACAAACTCCCCCATAAAACTTCCATGGTTGCATCCAATATTGGGGAAGGACCTTCGCAGGGGCTCACTTCAACTGGAGAAGGTGCATTACTTTCTTGCCCTTGGTGAAGTGGAGAAGCTACCTGCGACTTACATTTCCTTTCCTACATCAGTAAAAGGGATGAACACAGAGAAAATGGGAAAGGTTTGAACTTTCTCCACCAGTCAAACAGGACTTAGAGCATGGAAGAGACAAGAGAAGCCATGTAGAAGTAGATCTCCAGGGGACACGGGGAGCAAGTACTGCACAGAGAGGAATCCAAGTCAGTGCTGTGTTGAGTCTGCCTCCGTCTTCAGCCCTGCCCATCCAAGATTGCAGGATGTAGGAAAGGAAAGAATCACTGTGTCAAGCTATCCTTTTGGAAACCCATCTGTCCCCCACTGAGCCACTAGCAATGCACACCTCTACCTTAGTATTCTCTGGGCTTCTCAATACTTAATCTTACTTGAGCCAGAGGCCATCTCATAGAAGTGCATTCTTTCCTCTAGCTTGAGATGAAAACACTTCCTCTCCAAAATTCAACATTTTGTAGTTACCTCCATCTTCCCAAGAAACTTCCTCTCTGGAACATTATTAAAATCCACTCTGCTACTCTTGAACCCAAGTCATTCTCTCTGCGCCGGTTTCCTCTCTCTAAAGGCAAGTGTCCGTCAGTCGGTCCTACTTCATCTTCTGATGTTCAAACTCCTGGGACATGGAGCCTGTTCCTCTCACTTTCAAATCCCAGGTACACATTGGATCATCCCTAGAAATAAGTCTTTCCGAATCTCCCCAGAGAGTGCCAAGAACACCCCCTCACTACCTGAGTTAATATTCTGGGTCTTCGCAATTTCTTGGAGTCATTGAAGGTTTTGCTTTCTTTAATTTTTTTAAAATTTTTCAAAATTAAAAAATAACAACGTCATTTTCCCTTCTCTCTTTTCTCCCTCCACCTGTTCCCATGTACTTCCCCTCTCTGCTCGCTCTTAAATTCATGGCCTTTAGCTTCTTTTCCTAACAAGCACATCATGTTTCTTGTAGGTATATAACTTCAGAGACAACCATTAGGTGGTAGATAATCAATCTGGGGGCTGATACCCAGAGTGGACTACTTTTTAGGCCCTCAGTGTTCTTTGACTTCCTGGAGTTCTCTGTTTATCCCTAGTCTATTAGCGAGGATGACATCTGTAGGTGCCATGCAGGTGGAGATTAAACTACAAGGACAGAAGAGCACACTGGGGCCTGGGAGGTAGAAGAGGGAGGATTGACTCCTTGTGTTTCCAAATGTGCAAAAGTTAAGATGCACCCCTCTGACAAGGAGCTCACTGATGATTCCTGGGGAGGGGTGCTAATTGTTTTCAACAACACATGACTCAGAGCCGTCTAATACTGGCTGGAGTAAAAGTGAACTCATTGACAGAAACAGCACAAGTAAGGATGACCAGCTCTCTGCGGGAAGACACGGGGACCTTGACTGCTATTGACAATTTTTAAAAAAGTTTCTATTACAGGGAATGCCCACAGAATGCAGATATGCTGAATATAAGGTAGACTTGGCAGTGGAAGGCCTGGTGTATACTGATGAGACAAGAAAGGAAAATGGAAATAGCACAGGAGAAATGATGAGAGGCAATCAGAGGCCATCTGGACTTCCTCCTGAGTTAGGAAGAGCAAGCAGCACCAGTGGATGGCTGTTAGCATAGAGGCCGCAGCTCTGCAGAAAGCTGCAGGAGGTCCTGAAATCTGTTTAACATGTTCTCTGGATGAATATGGTGCATGGTAAAGAGCCTTGGGTCTTAGCAGGGCAAAAGAGATCCGTCTTGCCACTCAAAAACTTATCTAGACTGAGTGTTCTGCTCAAATAGATTGTACAAATCAAAGATTCATAGAGGAATGATAGGCCTCCCTCTGGGCTGTCACAAAAAATGTATCTTCATGCATCTGATTTGCTAAAGCTATAGAGGCAGATCTTGAGACGGCTTTGTCAACTTGCTGGCTGAGCTACATGAAATCTCGGCATTAGTTCAGTATCCATGTTTCTGAGAACTATGCTGTATTTTGACACATGCTATCTGGATCTAAAGAAATTCAAGGTCTTTAATATATTTTTATAAAATGTGTTAGGCCACCAACACCTCGTAGGTTTTGGTATGACTATCTGCCAAGAAACCTGAAATGATTTGAAATGTTTATTGGTAGCTGTGAAAAAACTAATAAAGACATTAAGCAAAGATAACTGTCTCCTCAAAGAATAGAGTGGCTCAGATACCCAGGGTGCTTTCTGAATCATAATACTATTTTCTGTAAATAACATTCAGCATAAGAGTATTGATGCACTTGACTTCCATTTTTAAAATATAAGGATATGCAATGTGCTCCCCTCCCCCAGCACACACTAAATACATGTAAGAACACTTGTGAAAATCTTGTGCTGTTTTGGTAGGCCCATGTGCACATGCATTTTCCAGGAGAGACGAACTCAATTTTCTACAGACTATCAGAGTAATCGCAGATTCCTGCAAGGCTAAAATAATCTAAAATTCCTATTCAAATAATCCAAAATTTAGGTAAGAAGAAACTCAACACAATAAGAATAACTGCATCAGTAGAAATACCTTAAAATATCCCAGGACTCAAAAGCAGGAACTGCTGCTTCAAAGCTGAAGGGAATTCAAGGTTGTGGCTACCCCCTTAGTGGTAACTCGAGTCAGTTTCTGTCCTAGAAGGAGCCAATGGCTTCTTCATGCATTCCCATCCCAGTCCCTCCAACATATTTGCATTTAGAGCCCTAAGTTCTCTATATTGTCATTAATGTTTTTAATTGCATCTATTGGCTTTCTATGTATGGGTGTTTTGCCTGCATGTATTTCTGTATAACATGTGCATGCTTTGTGCCAAGTGAGACCAGAAGAGGACATTAGAATTCTTGAGACTGAAATTGCAATCAGTTGTGAGATGTTATATGGATTCTAGGGATTATACTCGATGGTCTTAAACATTAAGCCACCTCTCCAGTCTCTTTTATTGTCATTTTTTAAAGGAGAGAAGATTAGATTGAATACAATATAGCCTTAATAAATGAAGGTGAGTAGTATATCATTAATGACAATATAAAAATCTGTGTTAAGAAATCGATTTTACTGAAAAGGAAATGCTTGCTTGGTGAATGAAGATCTGGCTGTAATTTTTGGAGGCTGTTAGAGAAACAAAGATAGAGACCTGACTTCTCTGGGATGCTACCTTGAAACAGTTATGTATTCTCTCTAAGTGAGCTCATAAAAGGATAGCTATTAGCATAATGAGGTCTTATGCCATGTTGTTAGCAGTCTAAAGAAAATGCAATTAGTATATTCTTAGATATACACTGAAATTAAACTACCTGATTTTTAAAGTGTACATGTGAAGGGCAGAGGAGAGAGCTCAATGGGCAAAACGCTTGCCTTGCGAAGACAAGGACCCAAGTTCAGATCTTCAGCACTAGGGTAAAAGCTGGACATCACAGTGTGTTCCTGTTACTGCGGCACAGAGAGGTGGAGACACATGTATTCTGGAGCTCACTAGCAGGCAAATCTGGCTGAAAAGGCAGGCTCTAGGTTCAGTGGGAAACCCTCCTTCAAAAATTAGGATGAAGAAGTGATAGAGGAAGACATCTTGCCATCATTCTCTGGCCTACACATGACTACAAAGGAATCATACCTGCACACACACACACACACACACACACACACACACACTCATACATATGCCATATACACACAGAGAAAAATTTACAGATACAAAAAATGTGCAAAGGTTATAAAGTCTTATAACTGGGAGTGCTAGTATATGATGGTAATCCAAACACTTGGAAGGTGGAGGCAGGAGGATCAGAAGTTCAAGGCCAGCCAGTTTTATGTAGTGAGTTGAACCCAGCCTAGGCTATGTGAGTCCCTGGGTCAAAAAAATGCAAACAAACAAAGCCATGAAATATCAACAAAATTCTGTCCTTGACACACTGAGACAACAAAAGTTGGAACTTGCCTTAAATTGTGTAAAAATAATGTTTCAGTGTAGTGGACCAACAAAATATAAAACATATGCAGGAGATCAACCAATACCCTATAAATGGAAAAGCAGTGACAAAATGTATAGGTGCTGGGGCAACTTCTCTTTAACCAAGGGAAACTTGGGGTGGTGGCTAAACTAGTCACTGGCATTTATTTGAGTTGAATGGCTGAGAAAAAATTATTTATGGTGGAGAACACAGCTTTCGAAAAGCTGTATGAAACCACCATCATTATCACCATCATTGCAAAAGAGTTAATGTAACAAAAAACCATTTCTGTCTTTGGGGTATTTAAATGTCACAGGGAGACGAATGAGGAGAGAGAGAGAGAGAGAAAGGCAAGAGACCGTCTATGATCCAGTTTCAGTTAAGCAATGAGACCTGAGAATTAGAACCCTGGTCTCCAGAATGCCAGCTTTCAGGGTCTGGCCAATCCCAGCCCCACCAACCACCAGCTGAGAGTAATTAGGGAGGGCTCTTAGCTGGTATGTGTCTTAAAGGCCCTGTTTGTACAATGGCCCTTGTAGCATTTAATCCTGAAGTATTACGGAGAAATAAATGAAATGTGTAAAATGTTTGATTGTCGTCAGCTCCACGCTCACATGTACTTGCAAACATCTGAGGCCATCAATGCCCAGAGAAAAGAAATAAAAGCCTGCCGCCTAGGGCAATTTCACCTTTAGTCACATGAGGAGCTCATGGGACACTGGCTATACTCCCAACCAGACCTTGTACACGGTGCTGCCTGGGCACACTGATGCCCCAGTGCCATGAAACTCAGACGAAGAAAGATTCAAGGAAAAGCAAGAAATGCCTAGGAGAAGACATGAAGGAAGAACAGCATCAAACAAAGGCTGAAATCATGCTGCTTGTTGGCTTGGTTCTTGAGAGGCTTGTCTTACCCAGCAACCTCACACTTCTTTGTTCTTGATGAGAACAAATGTGAATTACTCCAAAAAGGGGGGGGCATTAATCTCCATGACAAATATCACCTATCACTAACAGCAATGCTTTTCTGCACACTGCCGACTCTTCCTCTTCCCTGTCACTCATAATTCTGTTTGCTGGGTGCTTATTTTCACAAAAATCAAATTCTCGCATGCTAATATGGTTAGCCAGTTGTTACACAGCTGTGGTGATTGATTTTTTAAGTGTTTAGTAATTAAATCCAGCAAAATTCAAGACATCTAGAGGCTGTAGAATGAAGCTTGGTACACTATCTCCAACAGGGCAACCCATAACCCGCCTGACACTCCCCTCATTCCTGTCTGTATCCACTTCGGGAATTCCTGTGTACCCAATATGCCAAGTTTCAATTTCTTTTCCAAAAGCAAGGCCATTTTAATTATGGTTTTAACTCATTTCCTGGCTATTGCTACAAAGGCACCAATTTAGGGGGAACGATTTTTTAAATCTGC
>LOEQ01001062.1:222550-233849 GCA_001685075.1 Bramus lutescens
ATTTGTGTGTTGTTATTTCCGGGTATAAGCTAGCTGTGTGGGAGCTGGGCGGGACAAAAAGCAGGCCCGCTCCCCTATCACTATAGAATGGTGCCCAACGTGGTCAACGAATTCCATGTAAAACCTGAGAGACCTTGGGAAGTAATTCTGGGCAGAAAAGAATAAAGCGTGGCTACAGAATAGTATTCACTACACAATGTGGACAATGACTCCAGTTCGAGCAAAAGGAAAAATAAAGAAGAGAAACGCAATTCTCTTGGGCTAGGTATCAGTTCTCAGGCAGGATTTAATGTCATAGAAAAGCATGTGTGTTCATGTGTTTCTGAAAGCCACCTAGAATTAATTAGATATAATTAATATAGTTCTTCTCTGAACTACCACTTGGCAGGCATATGCAAAAACTGCTCTTAATTTATATTCAATTATGCATAACTAATGCACACAGCATCCCTTTTATACATTTTAGTAGGTTATTCAATTAGGCAATACTCACCTAGCATTTGACTATACCTTCAATGTGAACGAAATGCGTCTTTCATAAAAACTGAACAGAAGTCATCTGAGCTGGGAATCACTGCCTCTTTTAATAAGATCCAGTCCAAGATCACCTTTCTCCCAAACATCTCCTACCCACCTACTCGTTACTCTCTGTGCATTCCTCTCTGTGCATCTAGACATTCACTTTTTCTCTTTAAAAATATTTTAATTTTATGTCATTATTTAAAATTAACTTAAGAGTAACTGGTTTCTAGATGACGTTTCATGCATATTTTATTTTGGTTGATTCTCCCAGCCCCTCTCCCGTCTCATCTCCCCATTCTCCTATTCCCCATTGTACCCTTTCGGCCTCAGGGTTCTATTTTGTTCCACTTTGTTCTATTGTTTCCTCCACTCCCTTCCCTTAGAACTCCCCCACACCCATTTCTAGTTTCCTGGCCTTTATCCATGTTTATTCCTGCCCAGGAACACTGATTTAGCCATTAGAAATTAAGATCCACGTATGAGGAAGAACAAACAGTATTAGTCTCTCTGAGCATGCTTTATCCTACTTAATATAATGCTTCCAAGTTCCTCCTATTTTCCTAAACTTTTCATCATTTTCTTTATGTTAGTTGATTCTTAATTAAAGGAATCACCTGGGTAAATCCATTTTATACTTACTATTGAATGCTATAATCACTAAAATTTGTCAAATGAAATTGATAATATTCAAGGGTCCACCAAGGTCTTCTTGGAGAAATGTTGAGACTTAGGGCACACATAATAATGCTTATTAAACCGTGAGTACCCTTGGCTTTCTTTGACATACCTGGCCGTAGTTATAGCTGTCTTTATTCTTCCTGGCTGTATTTTCTCCCAGTTCATTCTTTCTTCTTCTACTTTCCTCACCTAGACTTTACACCTCCCACAAACCCTTATCATGTCCCAAACAAAATACGATGACTCAGAGATTCTTGGGCTCTATATTACTGACATTTGTGGATAGATAATACTTTGCTGTAGGAGACTTCGCTGTGCTACATTTATATATATTTAGTGATGCTATTGGCTTCCATTCAATAGAGTCCAATAAATACCTACAGGCATTTCCAGATGCCTTATATTGGGATCAAAAATCACCCTTAGTTAAGAATCATGACAATAGTTGAATGATCAACGCACATACCTGGTACATATACATACATGCAGGCACTCATACATGGACATGAAAGGAAAACAAACTTCAAACAGAAGTTCCTTCCTGAGCTCTGCATTTTTTCTGGGCTAAGATAAATGAATCCTAACTTGCAAATTGGTTTAAGCTTACACAAAACAATCTATTCCCTCTTCACTTCATGATTTGGGGTTTAAATGAACAGTAATTCTGAAAAGAGAGAAAAAATAGAGCTATCTTATGGCAGATGGCCTCAGGAAGCATTGTTTATCAAATAAAGTCTAATTTATTTATAAATTCCAGTTTATTTGCCAATCTGAAGAAGACACGAACATACCCACTGTCTATTTGGCAGTTAGAAATCACACCAGATGCCATTAGTGTGAAAGGGCTTTTGCATTTTGGCATCACAAATGTGTGTGCTGGAACTTGCAGCTGATTATAAACAGCCGGCACATTCTCATAGGGCCCACGCTGCCTTGTTAGGTTAATGCAAGGTGTCATTGTTGAGCCCCATGCTTTGCTGGCAGTTGCAGCTTTGGAAAAGGAAAACAGAAAAGCAAGGAAACGGAGACATGTACGCTGCAGGAGCTGCCATGCGGCTCACTAACAGGGCACCTTGAGCACATGCACATCTTTGAGGGTTTGTTTTTTGTTTTGTTTTCCTGACTTAAACAAACAAACAAACAGTTAACTAAACCCCATCTAGCATCTTGGCTGCCAGGAATCTGCCAAGTTGCTCTAACTTACCAATGTTTATTCAGCCTCCCTCTCATACATAATAAAATTCATTAGAAAGTATTTAAGACATTTTGGCATCCTGTTTCCTAAAGCTTATTCTCCTACATCACCGCCTCCACTGAGACAGTCCAGATATCCTGCTGTTACAGTTTCTGGGTTAGGAAACAAAAGTTAGTATTAAACTACCCATCTGCTGGCTTTGCCATGTTCTACATGAAAAACAGTGGCACCAACATCCGTGCATTTTCTATGCACTGTGGGAAAATGCAGAAGTCAGCACACAGCTCAAGGGCACCGGGCACTGTTCTCTGACCCTTGCTCTTCCAAGCAGTCTGTGTTTGGCTGTTGGATACCACCTTCTCCTCACCGAGCACTCTGCTGCTAGGGTCGGCTTCATGGCTCTTTGTGACTGATCATTCTCCCCACTTGTGCTCTGTCGTGGCTGTTGAGGACATACAGACTGGCAGCAAGGCCTCTTATCTAGGCTAGCTCTATGTGATCTCCTCCAACCCAGCAGTTCTAAGCACCATGCGTTTGCTCAGGACTTCCCACACTTCCGATCGCTGAGCTGGGGATTTTGAGTGAACTTTTTAACTATTCATATTTCTAACTTACTGTTGTTCACCAAACCTCATGGAGTCTTCCAGATTCATCAAGATCAGTGGGGTCGAAAGCAGAAGTCTTTATTCATCATCCTTCTAATGCAAGCCTCCCCTGATAATCTCAATAAAATGTGGAAGTTTATTTCCTGCAGCCTCTTGCCTCCACCTGCTCACCACTGCTATTAGGAGACCCCTCTTTGTGCCAGAGTAGTTCTAGAAAATTCTCTCTCTCTACATGTCTCTCTTTCTCTCTGTGTCTCTCTCTCATTCACACAGATGAACACATGTACATACACAGGCACACACATACTCATGCGTGCACACACACACACATGTTCACACATACACACATGTATGATAAGGAAAGACCCCGGGCCTCTTTATTACCCAAAGGTCGCTGACTACTCTCTGTTTCTTCATTTCAGCATAATAAGGAGGAGTTTGGTGATGCCCTGATACACATCCTTGATCAGCATCCTTGTTATTCTCCATGCTTCATGCACAAAAGCTTTTGATGTCACATATATATCATGGCAGTGCTGACACCAAAGTTTGAGTTGACTGTAACTCATCAAAAAGCACAAAAATACTTCCAGAAAAAAGTCATCAATGTTTTCCCATATTGTTACTACTTAACAGTAAATGAGACAAATATCCATATCATATTCTATAAGGGTTCATCTTCTAATCCACGTGGCCACAAAGTGACATAAAGAAATTATGATTTAAGAAACACCTATTAAACACTCTTAGGTCAAAATGACAGTCTACATGGCAGGCTAGTGTAACAGTACATGAGTTTCATAAACTTATGTATTAGTGCTTAAAGTACTTTAGAAAAATTGTGAAAGTTCAAAATTTCCTAGAGGAAAAAGTACAAACCTTTGTTAAAACAATAAGTTTTCTCCAGTGTAATTCCTGATACCAACTGTTAGCTACCAGCTCCAGCCTATAAAAGCTGATAAATTTTCCCTTAAAATGTTGATATAAATCATCCTAGAGTGATTCAGTGGTTCATTGTTTTACTGTCACCTTAAGTGACGTCGCTTTCAGTCACAGTCAGATGTGACTGAATATTCTGGACTAGTAGAACATGTGTGAGACATAAACACACAGACAAAACAACCAAGGCCACCCCTGCCCCTGAGTCTAAGGATAAAAGTGTTGCCTTGACTGAGGGTGTACAGTAGATCTCAAAAGGGAAAGACTGCTACTCAGGCCACAAATTTCAAGGTCTTCTCCAGACTGTAGTCATTACTGGTCTTATAAAAAGATAGTATATTAGAATTTTTTGAGTAGAAAGAAACAGACATTTAAGCCCAGGTGACTTAAACGAGGGTTTGCATAACCACAGCACTGAATGACAATGGCCAGCAAAGGACTGGATACACATGGTGGTCCCGGGGATTGTATTTCCCAGTGTCACTGGTGCAACACCATCATGTATGTGCACTCTGTGGTCACCTCACAATTAAATGCATTGCTCATGGGGTGTCCTCATTATGTGACCAAGTCAACATTTAAGTCTCCCATCGTATGGAAACAAAACTATCTACAGAGATTTTATTTGGAGAAGTTGTTGGAAAGTTATGACTCCCGTACAGCCCTCCTAGCATGGAAGGGCCAATGATTTCTAAGATGGGGGCACAGCTGGAGAGAATTGTAAAATGGTGAATAAGCAGATGTGGGCAGCACAAGAAGACCAGAGATCAGGAAAGAGACTGCTCTTCCAAAGTACAGTGGGTTGAAGACAGCCGAGAGTTCTCATGAGGAAGATAAGAGCCCGAACAGTGGCCTATCGGATGCCATGCAGCCGCCAAGCATGGGAGAAGCCCATTATATGTATAGAACTTTGGGTCAGCACTATGGCAAGCAGAGCATCTCTTCTCTGGGTTTGACAGAAACCACCTGGGACCAGAATAGTCTCTAGGCCAGGGAAAAAATTGTTAGAAAAAGAGGAAATCAGAAATATGAGCAGGAAAATGGAGCACGAACCCTAATTGACTGATATGTAAAACCCACTTGATCTAGTGTTGTGCTTATGAGACCCAATACGTACTTCCTTTGCTAAACTAGCTTGAGTTGAGATTTTTGTACTAATATATGTAAGATATGTGTAACTAAAAGCACTTCACTTTTTATCATATTTTTTCCAAATTATCTGAGAGAATATCTACAATCTACATGTGCACTAGACTACAACAGTATAAAATCAGGAAAATGCACAATAATCAAAATAACAATGTCACGGGGCTCTTTATGGATTAAGCCAATCTCTAGATAATATGTGGACTCTAAAGTGTACATGCAGTGAGAGAGGGAACTCGATTGTCAGGCAAAAAGGAAACAAGTAGAAGCAATTACAAGTTACCTGGTAATGAACTCTCTGTGACCCAGAAGAAACTGACTGCAAGTCCTAATGAAAAAAAAAATGGGGGACAAAATCCATACCTTATAGTTAGCTTGAACAGCTATTCCACACTCCTACCAACTCAACTCCCAATTTAATGTCACCATGCTTATCTGAAAAGTTTCTTAATTTATCAAGGTTGGCCCACGAAGTTCATGCCAGAAACAATAAAAGCAAACTTACTTGGGTAATGAGAAGATGGATCATTTTGTCCTGTAACTTAGGGTATTCATTGGTTAGTGATGTCCAACTGATAGTTTTGTCAGCATAAATGGGAAGCTGGCTTCATTTGTATCTAAACTCTCTGGCTTACAGAGAAATCTTCATGGGCAACCTTAAATGCCTAGAATTTATCTTGTACTAAATATACTTTACCACATACTTACAAGATACTTGGCAAACAGGAGTTTTCATAAACCTCAGCCAGGAAAAAGCAAGCACTGGCCACGTCTACTTCATCACGAAGTGCAGGTTGACAGATGTGAAAGGAAATGGGCTTTGGCCAGCAGATTCTGAAGCCAGACTCCCTTTTACAAAATTTTATAGCTAAGTCGTCACTACTGCCACAAGCCTCAGGCCTCCTTGCCAACGAGCATGCTGATACTCTGTGCAGATGCGGCAGTCCTGGGCACCTCTGTCCTCACACCTGCCTCTGCAAGGGTTTGCCACCCGGCTCAGTGCCAAGCCACCTTTAAAACTTCTCTTTGCTTATTGAGATCACTTTTCTTTGTCTTCCTCCTAAATCTGCTTTTAGTTGAATATTAAGTGTGATAGGCATGCCAATATCTTGATTAAGCTGATTTTTTTTTAACCAAAGCCAACTAATTAGCCATGCATTATGCCACTGTGGAGTAATGCTACATTACTTTAGTATTAATTTTTTATGAAAAGATGTAATATTGGTTATGAGTCACTTTTGAAGATTTTATTTTATTTTTGTTTATGTGTATGTGTTTGTATGTGCGTGCATGTGTGTGATTGAGAGGGGATATCAGATTTCTTGGATCTGACGCTATAAGTGGTTAAGAGCCATACAACATGGATGCTGGGATCTGAACATGGTCCTTTGGAAGAGCAGCAAATGTTTTTTTAACTACTGAGTCAACTCCCCAGTCTACAAATTCCCCCTCTTTGTTTTTGTTTGTTTTTTTTTGTTTTGTTTTGTTTTTGTTGTTGTTGTTTTTAACTAAGGTTTAATGTATAACATTCCACAGTAAAATGGTAAAATGGAGCATTATTTTGAAAACTGACATATTACAGGTTCTTTAAATTTAGATTAGGACCCAAACTGTATGCTAAAAAGTTCACAGATGTTTTATTCTTTAAGTAGTCACCCACACTAAAAATCGCTAAACAAAGCCACAGCTACAAAATGTATTGATTTTCTCATTCACACTGGTATTTAAAATTTGGCATTTATCGCCAAATACCTTTTGGTTCATAATTATATCTATACCCTTAAAATTATAAGGATAAAATTATTTTTAGAGCCATCAGTGTGCGCTTTCTACCCAAATCCATTTCTAGTGAGATATAATAAAATATACAAAGATAAGTGACCACAAATAACATGATTTAAAAACTACACACCAGCTTTATTTATAATTCATTTATGCTCATTTGGTCATTATGTGCTGAACGGAACAGGGTTATTGCTTTAGGAGAACCCTTCAAATCACCTATCGGGTTCAAATATTTCAATCAGGGCCATTTGAAGAAAGAAACTGTAATGTGAACAGGAGTCCTTCATCTGGAAGCAATGTTGGAGAGAAATGTTTATTCTTCCACCACTCCTGGGATGGAGAGAGCTGCCTGCCCCCACCTGCTATACCCACATATGCACAGTTTTGCCAAAACCATCATCTGTAATTGCAATGATGAGTTTGTGTCTCTTGACTTTCCTGGCTCAGGTCAAACTCATGAGAAGGTCATATATGAAACTGTCCCTTTCCTGTTTTTCGGTGACAAGACCACATTAAGGGAAAATTTACAGGTCAGAAAATTATCCATTTGGTTCTGATATATGTCCATGAATAAGAAGCTACTCTTTCCCGTGGAAGAAGTTTCATTAAAAAAAAAAATCTAGCTGTCTCTGACAGAAGTCTATGCTGGACACAAAACATCAAGTAGTCTCAAAACTCTAGGTTCTTTCATTATTTATTAGTTCTTTTGAAATTCTGAATAGCTAAAAACAGACAGCTATGTAACCTGGAAAGTAGGTGGAATTTCCAAGCTACAGTGTAGCCGTAGGGCACGTGGGGCACACCGGGGCATCAGCACCTGTAGCTAACCCAGTAGGTCCTCTTCCATAGCAACCGGCAGAGGAAACCAACAGCAGAGTTGGGAGGGTGGATGCTTAAAGGACAGGCCACGAACGACATTTTCTCATCTTATGCATCAGTTTAGATATACATAGACACACATATATGCACATATTATATAGCTGGTAATTTCTTATTTAAGGAAACAACTAAAGAGAATAAATAATAAGATAAATCAACTCACCTCCTGTAGGCGGTCTATGTACATACGGCAGGTCTCCAAATCACAGTCTCCACGAACAACGAGAATACCCAGAGGGATGGCTGAGGGAAGAGGAAAAAGAAAATCTAAAATAACATATCTGGTCTTTAGACTGACTTAAACGTGTTTCCCAAGGGTAAAAAGAAATCTTACAAACATTATGGGAATCTGGATACAACCATGGACAGAAGAAAATGTATGCTCTATAAAGTTCCTCGGTGGCCTCAGGGAGCTTCTTCTTCCCAGCAGGTGTCATATATTTACTTTTCTTTTTTTTTTTTAACTCATCTTGTCCCTGCCACCGGGCTTTTTCCTCTGTGGCCCTGATATGAAGTATAATATCTAATATCGCAGTAATAATAGGAGTGCAAAAAAGGGCAGCTGCTCACTGCCACCTGATAATGAACATCCACATTTGCAGTGGACAGCATGAAGGCCTAGCCTGGGGAAGCAATGAATCATTCAGGATTCTGGACATACACCCTTTCTCCGCCTGAACACACTAGCCTCGTCTTTCGGCACATTGCAATAGCTTGCTATTTCTGTAACAGAAGCTGGTCAACTACTGCTGCTGACTTATGGGTGACAGCAGAATTAAATATCTAAAACTGAAGGAGGAAGGAGAGGAAGAGGAAATAAGCATGAGGACATAGGAAGGAAGGATTATTGAAGATAAGTAGTTATAAACCAAGGTCTTTAAATTAAATTTAATCCATGAAAGACTTGAAAAGAATGAGCACCACAGTCATCATTAACAAATGAAATTACAAAGATAAGATTTTATATAACAGAATAATATACATTTAAACATAAAAATGTTTTAATAACTTTCAGAGTAGTAAAGGAATAAACAAATAAATAGTAACTATGACATAAATTATACTAAGGGTATTCTCTGAATCACACGAAGCCTCTTTGATCTTTTATCTGGAAAAATAGGGATGATACCAAGAAAAATAAGTAGCCCCTTTCTCAACATTGTTCCCTGGATTGATTTCCACTAGGGAGAACAGATCAATACCTCTTCTTCTTTCCTGCAGGTTCATCAAGTCTTGCATATATCAATCTTTGGAGCATCCATCACCTTGCTGGACTATGTGAGCCTGTGGGTGAGTATGAATTCTCTCACATCAAGGATGAAGCTTTTTCATCTTTACTCTCCATGCATGGTCAAGAAATGGTAAGTACTCAAAACGTGTGTGTAAAAAGAAAGATGATGAGTTAGCATTCACTTAAATGTGAAAGAGAAAAGTGTGCCTTTACAGCACACATCGTTTTTATGGGGTAGGCAAAAGTAGAAGCAGAGAAATAGAGAACACATGTAGAGTTCCAACTCACTATTGGTTATTCTCCTAGAAGCTAAGTAGAAGGTGAAGCTACCTCTGCATGCCATATGTTTGGGAGAATAGCCTCAGATGACTACAGCTTCCTTCTTTTTGACAATAAAGAGAAGCATTAAGGACTTGTAGAGTGGCACCCAGGCATTGCGGAAGGGAATGGAAAGGAAGAGGAGTAAGTACCTCTTTAAGGTAGTCGTTAAGGGGATCTGCCAGGCAGAGCGTGCAGTAACACTAGCACTGCACAGGCTGAGTCATAAATTACAGCCAAGCCTGGGCTACATAATGAGTCCCAGGGGGAGCCACAGAGTGAGACACTACTTTAAAACAAGCAAGCGATCAACCAACAAAAGAAGGAAAGTGCCATCAGCTATACTATCAGATAAATTTGACTATGGTGACCCACCAAGCTAAGAGCTAAATGATATTTTAATAGTTGAAGAAGGTTGAGGAAAGCTAAAAGTTTTGCCCTAGGTACAGAAGGAAGTCAAAAGTTGTGGAAACTGAATATAGCTATTATTCAGGCAGTTTACATGAAATCTTGCTAATATGCAAAATGCTTCCTCTTAATTTCAAATGTGGAGAAGTAAAATTCAATCAGTAATTATTTATCTTCTTAAATTTGGAGATAGAAATTAAGAATACTCTTTCTGATACCTCTTATCTGTTTCAGTTATCCATACCTGGAGTTACTCTTCTCTGAATATAAACAAACCAATGTACCCTAACTACAGGCATTTTAAGCTAGAGTAAGTCATGGCTGAGAGAAAATCCAGCAGGAACAACCAGACAAGCTGTTTTTCCAAGATGTGCAGCTCATTTCCACTGCAGATATAACCGGCAGCTTTTGCCTTCTCCTGAAATAGATGACTGAAAGTAACTGCGTTTGACTAAGGAATACTTAGCTGTTGGGGAAGAAGAAAGATAACCCCTCTTGCCACTTCACTGCATGGTTGCACTCAGCGTTATGTGCACTCTCTGAAGGTAGCAGTCAGCATGCAGGAGGAAGTGTCCACAGCCATTCACCCATGGCCTCTACTCCCCACACTGTTTTGGACTTGAGAAGTGCTCAGCTTAACTCTTTGCTCTTGCTATCACATTACTGGATCCCCTACAGCCTTGATTTGAAAACTGCTGTGTTTAGAAAAGGTGTTTGCAGAATTTTGTGAAGATGAAATTTCATGCCCTATTTAAAACTGAATCATTGAACCATCACTGTTGGTTTCCCCTTCACTACCTTCTGGGCACCTTCTGTGAGAAAATGGTGTCATTACACTACGAGGGCCAGCTAGTGCCAGGAGCTCCGTGGTTATAGCTCTGTTTAGTTCAAAGTCATTTCCACTCTTTCTACAAATGGGAAAAAAAAATAACTGTACCACAAAAATGTCACAGTCACCTTGACTCGGGACTTATCTGGTGAGAAGAAACCAGAAACTTGTGGGAAATTAACACCTTCCTTTTGTATTATTGATAACCAGCTGCCAAAGTTCATGCCAAAGTTTCCTCCATTTTAGCTAAGAATAGTGGAAAGGATGTTTCTACCCTGAGCTTCAGTGTCCCTGCAACTGCTTTGATTCATCTTCTGGTCCTTTTGGAGACTCTGCCTCCAATAAGCACAGCTGAATACTGACTCTACATATGGGAAATATATTAGTTAAAATTTACCGTTTCCAACTAGCAAAAAAAAAAAACCTGCCTTCATGAGTAAAATGACAGATTTAGCACATTTGCTTCTTTTTCTCAAAAATGTTACTGAATTATGGTAAAATTTCATTTTTTAAATGAAAAAGGATACAGTATTAGCAAGGAGAATATGGAAACAAGAAATGGACCAAAAGTTGGTGATTGTGTGAGAGTGCATCAGAGTCTATCCCTAAAAGTGTACAGCAGATACAGAACACTGGAAAGCTGCAGGAATATGCAAGGGTGGGATCCCAGGCATATCCTGCATCATCACCCACAGGAGACGGAATGCACCTGTAAGTAAATTTAAACAGGACGGGCTGGAGAGATGGCTCAGTGGTTAAGAGCA
>LOEQ01001062.1:255906-266779 GCA_001685075.1 Bramus lutescens
CTCTCTCTCTCTCTCTCTCTCTCTCTCTCTCTCTCTCTCTCTCTCTCGGTTGAGGCCTCAACATGTAAGCTCTCAACTCCTGCTCCCATACCAGGGCCTGCTTGCTGCCATGCTTCCTACCATGATAGTCACAGACTCTAAGCTTCTGAAACTGCAATTCCCCAGTAAACTCTTTCCTGTATAAGTTGCCTTGGTCAGAGTGTTTCTAACAAGTGAATACACTACACTGGTATTAAGCAGAAAAAGACAAACTTTCTCTTGTGACAATGTCATACAAGATTAAGCCAATAGAAAGGGAAGACACTGCTGTGAATGGGGCTCAGTAATATACCACTAGTATTTCTCTTATTTCCAGAGACTACATTCTAATTAATAATGAATGATGGGATGAATGCCATTAGCAGAAGTTTAGGACCTGCTGTCTTGTCTGGGACTTAACATTGCTAACTGCTAATAGAGCAAAGCTCTAGGCAGTTTTGAATGACCAGTTAATTCAACTCTCTATTTCTAAAATGGTACACAGCAATTCTATTTGTACCCAGCTTGTCTCAACTGTCACATGGGCTACATCAAACCTTCCTGTCTCTTCTAGAACAGTGATCCCCTTCTTCATTACTGTACCTGACAGCAAAACTTTGTATTTTATGGAAAACAATAAATTAATACAAACAAATTTATCCCTACTATGGGAGCTACCAATCCACTAGAACACAGGTCTTCATTCCTCCCTTGGAGGGCCTGCTCAAGTCCTCCCCACACCCTCATTACACACAGATCCATCTCATCCCTCACCCATAGGCACTGGCCAGCAGCTTGGTCCCATCAGCATGCTTGTCTGCTGTACTGTCTTACTAAGGAGAGAAAATTCCTCCATTCATTCTCCGTCCTTTTCTAGACACCAGCCATCTGTTCGCCTCCCTGTTATGGTCAAATAGCTAAAAATAAAAGCAAGAAAGAAGCAAGAAGAGGAAGAAGAGTGGAAAGAGGAAAANAGGGAGGGAGGGAGGGAGGGAAAAGTAGTCAAGGTTGGAGTATTTACTTTGCTGCCCTTTACACTTGAGTGTATCTGCTCACCTTCACCTTTATCGACTCACAACTGTATGTAAAATAACTGAGCTCCATCCTCTGCCTAAATCCAGTAAGCAATCATCAGCATGTACCCTTTGCCGCCTCCTAGAGGGAGTATTTACTAGGTACCTTCTTTATGAGAATGTTTTCTTCCCTTGACTTTTAAAGAGCAAGTAGCCTGCTGACTTTCCGGCTTCCTGGCTGCTGTTGGCTGGCTCCTCTTCATCTCTCCTCACAAGTCCTCACAAGGCAATCTTCAACCATCATTCACTCTTCGCAGATTGTTACATTTACCATCAGCTTCCAAAGTCTGCCCAGAGTCCCAGGTTTCCCTTCTACTCTATTAACCAAGCGCCCTATTCCTCATACTTTCCCCTGCTACTGTCATATTCTCTTTGTGTGTTTCCCTGTGTCCACTCTTGAAACCTGATGGTCTGCCATGTTCCAAACAATGCTGACACTTTCTCCTCCTCCTCTATTACAAACCCTTTCCTACAAACCCAAAATGACTCCCTACCACTCTCTGCCAAACTGGTTATAGTCATATGGACTTCTTGGCTGTTCACTAAACAACCAAGAATATGTTCACCACTAAACCTTTCCACTTCTCATCCCTTCTGCCTGGGGATATTCTCCCCTCGGGGATCTGCATTCTCTTTGCCTGGGAATCTGTATTCTTCTTGCCTTTAGGTACTCTGCTGAAATGTCTGCTTGTCAGAAGGTCTCGTTTGGATTGATCACCTTGTGGAAAGGAGGTCTCTATCACTGCTCTGCTTTCCTGGCCTTTAATCTGCTGAGTGATATTATTTATTCCCCCTCTACTGGTGAGCATTGCCTGACATAGGGCTGAAGGATGGAAAGCAGTCAATAAATGTAAGTTGAATGCATGAATGGGTGATTTATCGGAGCTGAGGATATAAAACTTGGATTGTTTTCAGCAATCCAGAAGACAGCAAACTAAGATAAAGTCAGTTGAATGTGAAAGGGACTTTGCAATGCTTCACAAGCACTCACCATGCAAGACTTACTTATTCTACAAAATATTTTTATGAGAAAATCAAAAATACCCTACGGAGGATACAGAAAGCACAGGGACTAAAAGAGTATTCAAAATGCTAGCCTCCTCTGCAATTCCCGTAAGGTTTCTACACATCATACTTTCTGTGTGAGATGGGGTAAAGGATCCTACCTAACATACAGGGAAGATAGGAAAGCTCCGCTCCACGCTGTGTGTGGGAAAGTCAAAGCAACAGCACAATGTGCCTTAAACTATGAATATTCACACCAATATTTCATTTTAAACTTGAATTATAAATATAATACACAGTGATAAAGGAAGGCAGTAAAGAAAACTGAGCACAAAACTCTGGGGGGAAATATCAATTTGCGGCCATGTGAATAAACACATTTGGGAAAAGGTGGATGATGACTCATAATGGACAAGATGGAGTCATTTAACTCCTTGGCAGATTTCAAATGGAAATGCCTGCTTTCATCAGATGAGAGCTAATCTCTACTGAGCAGCCCTAATGTCAACTTGTTAAATAAGGGGGGAATTAAATTTAGATAAAACAGTTGATAAGAAAAAATATATCTTTTAGAAAAATCTTGAGGCAAAATAGATTTACACAATTTATTAATACTCATATTCTATGGAGCTTTAAAATATACAAAGAAGACACTTCAGAGGAAAAACTTTCAAGTCTAATGTAATTTATAGACTTTTATTGTATTATATTTTGTTTAAGAATTACTCAGTCACTCATTCAGGTGATAGAGAAACTGGAGTCTAAAGATCAGTCATTACCATTATCACATGGCTTGAGTTGCTTTTCCCATTCTTATACTAATCTAGTTTATCTCCTCCATTCATTATTTATAGGATACTTGATAGGAAAATAGGTACTCAGTGCTTCCAAGGCTCACCCACTCCTTAAAACAGACAGAAAAAGAAACACAATTCTCAGAATATTTCTATTTTATTTTGTTTCATTTTTCAAACAATGTTTACTCATAGTAAGAGCTCAGTATAGATTCTTTTGAGACAGGAGGGCAGGCCAGAGAGTGAAGCCTTGAAAACCTCATAGGAAGTGTTATGAAAAAGTTGAGAAAGAGAAAAATTTGGACTTAAGCCAGCTGGTGCCACTAATACTCCAGAGAGTAACTTATGTATCATTATAATATTAAAATATACCCTCAGAATTTAAGATGCTAGTGGGATACAAGATACATGGAATTGTATGCAGAGCTACATACAGAGGGAGTAGACAATGAAAAGCCAGTGTTACAATAATAAGTCAGAAAACTGCATTGGTGTGAGAAGTCCTTCTGTATATGTGTTGCTTTTATTGATTAATGAATAAAGCTGTGTCGGTCAACATAATAGAGCTAGGTGGAAAACTAAACAGAATACTGAGAGAAAGAAGGCAGGTGCCATGTAGTCACCGCAGGAGACAGACAGATGCACTGGAACCTTGCTGGTAAACCACAAGCCTCGTGGTAAAATAAGAAATAATAGAAATGAGTTAATTTAAGATGTAAGAGCTAGCTAGAAAGACATTTAAGCTATTGGCCAAATGGTATTGCAAATAATAGAGTTTCTGTGTGATTATTTCAGGTCTGGGCAGCCGGAAACACTGTATGGTATGGTGAGGCCACTGAGGTGGCCTCTGCTCCAGCCTGCTCACCACCTCTTAGTGGTGTACTATCTCCTAACAAACTGTCTCTGCTTCTGCTACAGTGATGTGTCTCTGTTCAATTACTTGTTCTGGATCACCCCCTGAGCTGAAAATCCACTGTCACACTGAATGGCTTATACCATTCTGTGAGATGTCCTATTTGTACCTGTCAAAGCCCAGCACAGTATGTGGGACACTGCTGATGCATGTATGAAGCTGTCAAAAGCATAAACGCATGGCGATTGACTTGCTCTGCCAGTTCCGTGTACCGAGGTCAACCACAGTCAAACATGGCAAGCAGGAACAATGAACAGTCCAGGGACCCATCTTCTCCCCTTTTAAATGTGGCTCAGCCAACTTGGGCGGCTTTGGCACACACCTTGAATCCCAGCGTGTAGCTACCAGATGAGTCCTAAGATAATGGGCCCGTGCTACTCTTTTCGTCACTCATTATTCCGATCAAACCGAGTAAAACAGCATGGAAACCCAGACCGGAGGATACTCCACTGGACGTCATACCAGTCTCAAGATCACTGGGGGGCAGGTCTAAGAAGCAGTCTGGAGGAGACTGGTAGGCATGCCAGGTTCAGCAGAGCTAGTACCCTAGGCTGGACCCTGGGACAGGCAGTCTAGGAGTTAATAACAGTTAATCACAATAAAGCACTAATCCTTGGGAAATGTATGGTGGTAATGAAAGTTGGGACTACCTGTGGTGTCTCTGCAACTTCATGAACCTCAAATCATTCTCAAATAAAAAGTTCGTACAATTTGTAAGAGTGGTGATGGAATTGGAAAATACTCAACTGATAAAGTAACTCAGGCCCAAGAAAATAAATACTACATGTTCTCTCTCATATAAAGAGGCTAACTTCTGTTTTTCACGTATGCATATATATGTGGAAGTGTGAACAAAGGACATGAACCTAGAAAGGAGCACGTGGCAGAGGAATGGAGTCGTGGGAAGGTCCACGGAACGCATTATTTTGTGAACATGGAAACCTAAGTACCAGGAATGGCAGGGTACAAGCATAGAGTCGGAGAAGGGGAATAAGGGACAGAAGTAGAGTCAATCAGAAGTAGGCCCGTATGAAAAGGCCATAAGGAAACCTGCTACTTTAAAATTTAAAGTGTCAGAGGGGGATGCCAGGTGATGCACTGAACTGATCTCAGAGCAGGGGAATGAAAGTCATGAGCAACTGGTCAAATGATCACATATGATCACAGTGCTTAATGCTTCAAGGGGGTAAGCATCTTACCACCGCAGCACGCTGCCAGGCAGGCAGATGCAATAACTGAAGCTTGAATGAGCACAGTTACACTTTCTTCCCACCATCCTATCCTGCAGAATATAGTTGCCCCCTGGGATAGCTAATCCTGGTTGTCAATTTGGCTATATCTAGAATGAACTATAATTCAGAAATGGAGAGCACACTTGCGATCCAGATCTTGAGGCAAGAAGATACCCAACCACCTTTAATCCAGACCTTGAGACTGGAAAGCACACCTTTAATCTGGGCCACACCTCCTGATGGAAGCCTCTATAGGGACAATGGAAGGAGGAAGGTTTCTTTCTTTGCCTGCTTGCCTTCCCCTTGTGGGACTGAGAAGCTATTAGATTCTTGAACTTTCTGTTCACAACTAGCCATTATTGGATTATTCCAATAACTCTCTCTCTGCAAAAGTATACTCATTCCATAAGTTCTGTGGCTCTAGAGAACCCTGACTAATACACCCCCATATCTGAGGGTTCCTGTTTCAATAATTCAAATACCAAATATTTCTAAGTAACAGAAGTTAAACAATTCCCTGTAGAGGAAAACACTCCCATCCTTTAACTCCCAGATTGATATGTGAACTTGTATAGATTCTTTTTTAGCATTATCCTGTTTAAAATCCATTATAATAATTATCTCTATAGTGTTTGTACTTTATTTGGTGCCAAACTGATTAATGACCTAGAGCATACGGGAAAGAGATGCCCAGACCATACGTAAAATCCTGTTACTAAGAGGACAAAAGCTGTGACTTTTAGTAAGGAGGGCTAAGGGTCCTAAAACCAACCTGCTACAGGGTGACTATATCAGTGTCCTCTAGGCTACTCTTGAGGTGAGAAAATGAATTGGAGGGTGGGAGGCCATACAGTTTGCCCAAGGCCAGACTATCCTCTGAACCTGCAGACTCATGGGCAATGTGAGGACTGGCAGTGAAGCTCTTTAACAAGCGCAGCCTCCCCTCACCATGCCCACATTTGCAGATTTGCACAGCATGGTAATGTGCCAGGTTCAACGCCAAGGGCTTATCAACAAGATTATACATTTAACCCCCTGCACTCTATGAGGCTGAAATTATACTTTCATTTTAGAGATGAGAGATTTGATCATCAGAAAAATTAAATTACTTTGCCTGGGTTGCAACTGAGATTCCAACACAAACATTCCTGGCATTCTCCCTTAACTCACTTACCAAGAAAATTCCATTAGCACAGATGCCTAAATGGTCTAATTAGAGTGTGGTTCTGATACCATTAGTCTGAACCAATATACCGAGGAAGCATACATGGTGCATTATAGGCATCCAAACAGCATCAATTATCTGGAAAATGCATATAAAAACTTCTTAATAGTGCATCTGATACATAGCAAACATTATCCCCTCCTATCTTTGTTTTAATTTGAGTCCAAACTGACTTCAGTTGTTGGATTTTAGACTCCTGCGAATTATCATAGTGATTCAAGATCCCTGAGTTTCTTCTCTCACGGCTACTGTGGTAATCATTTCCCTCTCTCCTGAAGATTTGCCTACCTGATCATCATAGACTCATCCTTCTCTGATTCTAGGAGAAGCTACTAGCCACTCTGCCCAGGAGACAATACTTACCACATGCCCGAAAGGTAGTGCTTGACCAGTGGAAAAACCAACTGTAAACTAAGGTTGCAAAATGAAGCTGCACTTGGTTATTAGAACTCTAGCTGATGTCAGTGAGTTTGGAGAGTTAGAACGTTACAAGTCCAAGGCCAGACTTACTGAGTTATCTTAGTCCTTTTAATGGACAATCTCCTCCCATTTCTGGTATGAGACTTAACATTCTTGTGATGAGGACTCCACATTGCTCCATGGGACATCCATTGCAACTCTATTAAAACCCAACTTTACTCTGATGCCTTTCCCACCATCTCTCCTAACTTAACTTAAATATCAAAAACACACCCTTCAGGGTGCCTGTTGTCATTAACTCTTCCACTTACCTCATCCTTTCCTCTTAATAAATTCAATTCAAAATGAATTTTAAAACTCTTCATGGACTTCCTGACCCCTACCTATAAATATTCCTTAAACAACCATTTTGATTCTTGTATCTCTAGGTCCCTTGTACCTAGCCTGATAACTCAATTTACTCAGACTCAGACTATTCAACATACTACATGGACTTACGTGGACAATAACTTCCTGATACAGAATCTGAATGCCAGCTTCTGCTGCAGAGACCTACCTCTGATAGCATCCTCTGATACAAGAAGACCTAGACCTGCTCTACTGTACTCCAGAGACTCAGCTTTGGCATCCATCATGCCCTACATCTTCTCCTTGATTTTCCTTTCCTATAAAATCATGCCTGTATCCATCCCCCTCTGTGAGTGAATATCTCTCTCTCTCTCTCTCTCTCTCTCTCTCTCTCTCTCTCGTAAATGCTATGAATGTTAGAACATGGGCCTGCCACTTTAAGATACTCGTCCCTCAAAGAGATCAGATCTGCAGCCTGCAGAAATCAGGCCACATATCCCTGCCAGTTTTCTCTTGAGACATATGACTGACAAGCCTGGAGTGAACATACAGACCTTAGTAGGAAGAAAAAAACAGCTGTAAGAGTCACAATATCCCCTGTGTTCGGGGAACTTCTCTGGAAGCCTGGTCCTCTGCCTTGTTCTCCACAGAAGTAATTTCCCCATTTGAATATCTATAATGTTCTCCCATGTCAAGTCTCACCATGTCATGTCAAATATGACATGCCAATCTCATGCCTTCCTGCCTCACGCCCAGTCATGCTCTCCTGGGTCATAAGACACATTCTCCCAATGAGATCCTTTCTTAGAGGTGACTTTCGGTCAGTGCTCTTCCCAAAGCTGCTGCTCTCTCCTCTATGGCCTCTTGTAAATGTGGACTTCCTGGACCTCTGTCCTATTCCCTGCACATGGTCACAGTTTTACGCTTTGCACAGCTTCTCAGAGAAACCCCACAGATAGTGAAATGAGACCTTGTCAGACAGAACCTCAGCCTTGCTTCATGTTCTTTTGTAAAAAAAATTCTGGGATTGGAGCTGGAGAGATGGCTCAGAGGTTAAGAGCATTTCCTGCTCTTCCAAAGGTCCTGAGTTCAATTCCCAGCAACCACATGGTGGCTCACAACCATCTAAAATGGGGTGTTGTGCCCTCTTCTGGCCTGCAGGCATACGCACAGACAGAATGTTGTATACATAATAAATAAATAAATATTTAAAAAAATTCTCGTATTCCCTTTAGATTGGGCTGAGTCCAGTCCTTCCCTGCCACCTTGGGTATGTTACCCCCTTTTCCTATCAATTTCTGTAACATTCTTGTTACCAGGCAGAAGTGAGGGTTCCCCACATCACACACAGTACCCCAAGTCAGGGGGCGGTACTCCCCAGAAAGCTTGTTTCATTTTCCACAATGGATTTTGGACTATAAATGTCAATAAAGGTTGTGTTTGTTTATAGAATAAAAAATGTAGAGTTAGTTTGTACCATATATAGCTGGGTGGTGGTGGTGCATGCCTTTAATCCTGGCACTCGGGAGGCAGAGGCAAGCGGGTCTCTGTTAGTTCGAGGCCAGCCTGGTCTACAAGAGGACACCTAGGGCTGCTACCCAGAGAAACCCTGTCTTGAAAACAACAATAACAAAGTAAAGTATAATCAACTTGGGTGGGATACAGGTAAATGTTGATCTCACTCAAATTATTCTGTCCATTGAACTGTATGTCCAGTTAAGTCTCTTTTGTAGCTTAGAGGTGTAACTGTGTCCAAAGCTGCTTACCCTTTGCATGGACTGTGTAATTACATCTGTGTAATTGGCAGAAGGGATTTTCTGTTGTCACTATAAGAGAGCTGATGTAACTTTTTCTTTACGCTCTTGATAAGCATCACCTTTCCCCTGAGAACTGGCAAATTATAACTGGGGAAGAGACTGTGTTTCAAGTAATAATTAAATTTATCAACAAGTGCAGGGCAGGGGGAGATGGCTGAGCATTTATATACCCTATGTTGGTATATTAGGGATGGCTCCCCAGGAGAGTCGGACCTTAGCAGAAGGGAGACATGTGTCTGATAGAGCGAAGGTGCATTTCTGTCTGTTGAAATAAGCTGAAAGGGCTGTCACGCTGGATTATCAGGGAGCCCCGAGTTGCAGATGGAAGCAGCCATCCAAGCTTTGCTAGACAACAAACATCCAAGCTTGTAATCTAATATGAATAATCATCTAGACACATGAGCAAGAATCAACTAGATAGTGATGGCAAGCAGCCCAACTACCAGGGAAATCACTTGGTGGTGTCATCAACAAAGGGCGCTTATGTTTTAAACGCAGTATGACACCATTGCTCAAGCTGAGATTTTGTTCACAATAAATGAATCTCCTGAGTGGACTCGGTTTCTTTATTCTTCCGGAATGCAGGTCAGAGTACACTTCTGGGGATCCTTTTATCTAGATGTGTTCCTGGAACTTCATTTAATTAGTGCTTCGGAAATAATGTGTTTTGGCATGCACATCACATATGAACTTGAACTAGCTTTTATTCCTATCCAGCTTGAGCTCTGTCAGCCATTCTGTGGCTCTGCAGCCAACTGCAAGGTAAACCCAGGCAAAAGAGCATGGGTCAGCAAATTCATAACCTCAAAAGCTAAGCTTCCCTATGTACCCACACCTTGGAAGCATCACCATCACTTATTAAAAGTAAAATGACTGACTTAGCTGACTTAGCAACTTTTACTTCCAATTGATTTTTTTTTCAAACTCAGGTCTTTAATATATTCCTTGCTGTTCCCCTTTAAGAGTTGATTCATTCTCTTGGGTTCCAAAGGTACCGTTGCATTTATCTGTCCTATGCCTAAGCCAAGTCACTGCTCCCAACTTAAGACGTTTGTTCAGATGGAAGTTTTATCATTTCAGATAGGATGAATCAAGAAAGCACTTGCCAGGAAATGTCATCTTCCTGGAAAAACTCAAATCACAATTACCTCCAGCAGCAACGCAGGGGAGGAGAGAGAGAGAGAGAGAGAGAGAGAAGCCCAGAGAAGATAATACAGATAACTGGAAGTTACAGATAAAGCCTGGGAGCTCTTCAAATGTATCCCACTCCCAGCCAGCTGCTCAGAGCGGATGATAAGCTGTAAGACATTACTTGAGATGCATTATCTTTTATTGTTTTTAGTAATTGGAAGCTATTAGTTTGGAAACATGAGAAAAGGTGAGCAGGAAACATTGCTCTTTCTGAGTAGTTTCTATTTAATTCAGCTGTAGCTGTATCTCATCATACACGTGCTCGTTCGTCTGTCCGTGGGTTAAACTTTGTACTAATCTGTCACTTAGACCTCATTTATATTAGAAAACATAGTCCTTAATGAACTATTAACAAAATGAAGAGATGCAGGGATTCAGGGAATCACTTCTGTCCTTTAGTTCATACTTTTCTGCCAAAGAAAATGAGAGTGAGGGACAGGGTGGGAGGCTGAGAGGAAACTAAAGATATGGAGACCTACAGAAGAGGGTGCTTGCTGAAGCAGACAGCAGCTGAGAGAAGTGACCCCAGAGAGCTTCCCAGTAGGCTCAATGTAGGACCCACCAGCAAAAGGACCCTTGCTCATGGCCACCGACAGGTCCTAGCAACACTTACACCCAACAGAAAGAGCCTCCTTGGGTTCAGGATTTCCAGTTGATAAAACTTATGCCAGCTCAGTGTCGAGTCAGCAGGATTTGGAAGCTACTCTCCGGGGAAGGCTTTGCTGCCCTCTGTCTGCAGCTCCATTTCCCCCATTTCAACTAATCTTTTTTTTTTAATACAAATGTATTTTTTTATTAAAAATTTCCACCTCCTCCCCTCCTCCCATTTCCCTCCCA
>LOEQ01001063.1:12881-27009 GCA_001685075.1 Bramus lutescens
GTGTGTGTGTGTGTGTGTGTGTGTGTGTGTGTGTGTGTGTGTGTGTGTAAAAGTATGCATATTTTTGATATGAAAGCAAAAGAGTGGCTATTTGGAGGGAAGAAGGAATAAGAGTGTTGGGATTAATCTGAGCAAAGTAAATAATACACATGTATGAAAATACTCCAATGAAATCCATTACTTTGACCTACTAACTTAAAAAAGAATTCAAATGAAAGTCTGGGCTAGGTACTAGCACACAGTCTCTTGTCATTGCCCTGCCTTTGAGGCTAGAAATGTAGCTTGTGCATAAATATTGTTGAATAAATAAACAGTAATCAGAAAAAGAATCCATTTTTAAAGAATCTATTTGCATTACTTTCATCATTATCGTTCATTTCTTTAGTGGAAAAAGTAACCAAAGCACCAAAAATCAAACAGCTATTTACACGTCCACCATTTATTGACTGTATGCTACGTGCTATGTACATTTGTAGGTATAATTCCTATACAATGGACTCCAGCCATTCAAGTTTCCCTCTCACACCCCTAGCCCCACACCAACACTCCCCCAAAACTACAGATTTGCTTGGCTTGGTGGCTTAGCTTGCTTACAAATGGAATTATCACATGGGATGCATTCATTGTGTCTAGTTCCTCTCATTCAGCATGGTGTTTTCTGAGATCCTTTGTGTTTCAGTGGTTCACTGCTGCATAATATACCATTGCACAAACACATCCTTTTTTGTTTGTTCATTTGCCAGTTTATGAACTTTTGGGGTTTTCTAGATTGAGAATAATATGAATGAAACTCATAAGCACATTCACTCACACACCTTTAATTTTTAAATTCATACCTTTAATTTTTAAATTTAGTTTTGAGACAAAGTTTGGCTATGTTACACGGTTTGACTTCAGATTCCTGGGTTCAAGGTATCTTCCTGGCTCAGGCTCCCAAGTAACTAGGGCTTCAGGCACATTCCCACATATCAGGCTCATGTGCATCTTGTTTTGGGACTCTATCTTTTCATCTTTCCTGGATTAATTCCCACAGAGGCAGAATAGGTGAACCACATGGTAAGTGTAAGATTATCTCATAAGAAGAGACTAAACTGTTCCCTGAAGTGACTTCTTCATGCTTTATATTCCCATTTACAAGACATTCCAGTTGCTCCACGTATTTGCCAACATTTGGTATTGTCAGCTTTTATATGAGTCATTCTTGTAAGCATACAGCAGCATCTCATGGTATTTTTGATTTTCATTTTCATGACTACTGCAAAGATGTCAAGCATCCCTGACAAGATTACTGCGTGGTGCATTTTTATGAGATAAAGCCTCCTAACACAGAGAAGGAACCCAATCTTAGCTCTTATTTGCATTTTATCATCTTTGTAGTCAAGCAGTATTTCAGTTCTTTATACACAAGAACCATTTTTTATATCCCTGGCATAGTATCTGACACATGGAAGAAGTTCAATTGAGCTCCGCTGGGGGAAAAAAAGTGAACGAATTCTAGTTAATTGTAGAATATAATTTAATGACATTCTTGGGTCCTATTGAAGAGTGCTGAGCTGTAGGCTTCTCTACGGTGATTGGCTCAAGACTGATCATTTTTTAAATTGCTGTAATTAAATTGTCTCTTTTTTCCACTTCAGATCTCCAATTTCCTCAGTCTGTAGATGATCTACCTTTCAAACGGACAATCTAAATTGATTATGAGCTTGTTCATAAACTGACAACTGAAAAAAATAAAGTAAATGAGTCTGAGTTGGGGCCTTAAGGACTCTGATACATGTCTTTCTCACTAGGCTGGTGATTAACAGGTTGAAATAGGAGTATGTAAACCAATACGACAACTTGGGCCAAAGCTGTGGACAAATAAACAAGAAAGTAGGGTCTGGGTTCAAATCCCGAGTCTTCTGCTTAGTACTCCTCAATTTAGGAAACAACTGGATCTCAGCAAGGTTCAGATTCCTCCTTGGAAAACCAGGGAACTGGTGGTAGAGAGCTTGTCTGGCCTAAACAGGCCGTATTCCAACCCCCGGAGTCCGCCTCCCATCTCTTACCAGCTGGTACCACTATCTCCCAGTTGTTGGGTAATGAGACTGAAGTTCAAACAATCTATGCAGAATTGTCCTTCTTCAGGAGAGCCTCCAGAAGGCTGTACCTCTTCCCCACTTCCAGGGGAGCTCCCTGCTGATTAAGAGATGTGTTGGTTGACTCCTTTTCACTCCTAAAGGAGAGTCTAGGTGTGGCTTTAGCTCTAAAGTCAATCCTGTCTACAACAGAGCAGGCCAAGGCTGACCCTCATACCCATTTTTGGTTCCATCACTCTCTTACAGGTCTTTCTTGAGTTCTGTCCCCAACAAAACACATGCCATGAATCACTGCCACAGAGTTTACAACTGGCAATCCCACTTAAGACACTCCAGAATATCTGAGAAACCATTTCTTTTATGATTCATTGATGATAATGAGGATAATATTTTTTTGAAGTCCTGCTTGCTGACTTCAGGAGTTGCAGAGGATCAAAGCTAAAATAAAATTTCATACTTTTTGTGCTTTTTGAAACCCATGGAGTCTACGGCTAGTATTATGTTCAGTCTACCTTAAACCAGTCACCTGGGCAAAGTGAAATTAATGAGCCATCAAATGGGAGGCACTTCCTGAAGCCTTGGGGAGGCACATAAAGGGACTCACAAAGACAAATCTCCAGTCTATATGTCAGTGATGTAAAAAGAGTTGGAAAATATTCCAGGGAAGAAATTTCACAGAATCTGAGGGCAGCAAAAATTAGTCTCATGGTTTTCATTGCTGTGAGGAGACACCATGACCACTACAACTCTTATAAAGAAAACCTTTAACTGAGGTGGCGGCTTACAGTTTCAGAGGTTCAGTCATCATTACAGGGAGCATGGCGGCATGCAGACAGACATGTGCTGGACAAGTAGCTGAGAATTCTACATCTTGCAGGCAACAGGAAGTGCTGTGGGAGTCACACTGAGTGACTCCTGAGCTGAAGCAAAGGAGACTTCAATGTGCACTCCTACAGTGACACACTTCATCCAACAAGGCCACACCTCCTAACAGTGCCACTCCCTATTAGATTATGGGGGCCGATTACGTTCAAACTACCACAGTTACTATTTCTTGGTCACAGAAATGAGGGCTGACAGCAAGCTTAATGCTGAGCTTTGGTTGGAGAGCAGACAATAAAGTAGCTCTTCAAGCTGACTGATCTCCAACAACGTAAGGACAAGACAACAAAGGGAGCTAAGAAGGGAGCGACAGTCAGGGAGTTTCACAGATGAGGTGATTTGTCATGTCCACACGATGGCTAGGATTATGTTTAACCAATTATATGGTGATTAGATGGAAGAATTATCAAGACTGGATTTCCACTTGGGAAAGTTTGATATGGGAGGGGAAGATGATCCCATATGTGGTGTCTGAAATGACTAAAAGATCTAAAGGATAAAGGCACTAATGGATGGGACTGACAGAAAACTAGGGGAAGATGTAAGATTACACAGTGCAGGATAAGGTTTCTGGGAAGGATTGAACTGATCCAAGAAAGGATCTATCTTCTCATCTATCTTCTCATCTATACCCACAAGAGACTCAGTGGGCACCATTCCTGAATTAGGACTGTTGATGACCACAAATATCAAGGAATTCAAGAGAGGGAAACACCAATGATTAACAGATCTATAGCTGGGTCATGGGGAACCCCAATGGCATTAATGTATGTAAAAACCATAAGAGGAGATGAAAAGCCAGAATCCTATCTGTACATATTCTTAAAGATCCAAATTAAATTGTCATCAGGGTCAGGAAGGGAGGTGAATTGAAAACAGACTTGTGATTCCACACTTCCTTGCAATTTTCCCAGCTGAAATCAAACATCGCAAACCAATTCAAACACCATGGGAATTAAAGAGCCCTCCTACCTGATTCTAAATGATTCTGAGCCAATCATTTAATTCATTTTTGAAACATATGGCAAATGAAAGGACCCGCATGCCAAGCACCTGCCTCAGTTGATGGGTCCCCAATCCAGCCAGTTTACATCAGATGAAAACTAGAGTCCATCAACTAGCAATGTCTACTGGGGGCTCAAGGATGTGCTGTGGTTGGCTATTGCCACCTGGAAAGATAACGGATATGAGATAGTAGTGCATTAGTCACACATTTGCTGTTCTGTGTAGAAACATCTGGTAAGTTCATATACTAAGAGTTAAGCCAAATTATATGCATATGTATTTTAAAAGTTAATATTTTCTAAACACACTACTACAAACAATAATAGTTAAAGAGAGAAACAAAGAAGAAGAATGCAAAAAGAAGACAGGAGATACAAGAAAGAAAAACGTATTTAGAGAGAATTAAACTGAAAATTTATTTTACAAAGTAACTGGCATCTTCCAAAAAATCCATTTTAAACAAGTGCTCTTTTTTTATTAGCTACGGAACAAATGAAATTTCACATTAAAACAGTTATTTCCCACTTTTCATTTATAGCCCCCAGCTATAAATTCATTCCTCACAAAGAGCAGGGTTACTCTCAATAACCCCTGGTTTAAGAGAGAGCTACAGCAGCTAAGAACCTCTCTGCACTGTTCTATGCATAGCTCCTAGATACCTCAAGAATGTCTGCAACTCTCGAGCCCTTTTCTCCACTCTCCTGGGTCTGCACTTGGACATGACATTTACCAGGATTAGTCTTGTGACATGAACAAGACAATCCTCACAGCTAAGTGCAGAGGGACGTGTCACACAGTGATAAACTAAGTAAAAAAAAAACCACTGGTTTTTTAGATTACTATTGCGGGCAATGGAGCTCAGCTGAGAAGTCTAGGAAGAGAGAAGAGGCATGCACACTTACAGCCAGGCCACCCAGAGGGCATCTCCATACTGCCTCTCCCTGGTTCTTGGTTGAAGACTGGTCCCAGGGCTGTATCCTCCTGAACTCTTAGTCTGCTCTGTGGAGTAGGCAGACTGCTCCTTCCATGTATTTGCAAACCTCCTGAGCATCAGGCAAAAAGACTCAGGAGCAGGCAGTAAGAAGCTTGGGAAATACCCACTTAAGTAGTGCAGCTTGAAAGGGCATGCAGTAAGCAAGGACAGGATCTAACACACAGTCCATGTCCCTCGTAAGAGGACACCCAGCTTGTGTGTATGCTCATCTAAGGCATGCAGATAGGGAAGAGATGAGGCGAAGACAGACAGAGACCAACTCTATGGCTCTTCTAGCTCAAGAACATCCGATGTCAGACACCTGCACTCACATGTACATAGGCACACACAGATACACACACACACACACACATACACACACACTTAAATAATAAAAGAAGGCACTGCTCTTTGGAACGAGGCTGCTTCACCACACACCAAATATATGTTGCCCACCAAGGAATTACACAGAAAAAGGCAGCAGAGCATCTGTCTTTAGATCATTGGTTCTCAACCTTCCAAACGCTGTGACTCTTTAGTATAGATCTTCATGTCATAGACACACCCAACCACAACATTATTTTAGTTATTTCATAATTGAAAATTTGCTACTGTTATGAATCAATCAAAATGGAAATACCTGGAATGTGACCCCTATTGGGGTTGTGACCCACAGGTTAAGAACCACTGCCTTAGAGGCCCCTAGAACCCAAGAGAAAGTGAGGTTAGGAAAGGTAAGCATTGCGTGTGAAACAGGATGTACTGGACATTGTATGTGAGTGAAACCTAAAATATCAGGATGATTCCCCTAAGGAAAAACTGCATTTGGATGATCATAGAGCCTACATTGCAGAGGTGATATTGAAGAAATGTGCCTTCTAATGGGCGATGGGGCAGGGCAGACAGATAGGAAGGGAATTTTCTTGGAGAAGGCCTTAGGCCTAGAGGTGGGAATCGGACCACGTAGCTCTTAAAACAACAAGTAGCCAGTGTTTACTCCCTGTGTGCCCTTGCACATGCCCTGGGGAGTGGGGAAGAACACACGTCCTGCATGCCCTGGGATCCTAGCAAAAGTCTGAATACTGAGCAAAGGATTAAGTCTGCCACTGAGACACCAACACCTCAGAGTTACAGGCAGTGTGCTGAGAGAGAACGCTGAAATAGAATGCTTACAGGAGAACTGGCGTGGTGGCCACACTAACAGCAAAGGAGACATACATGTAGGAGATAAAAGGGGTGACGAGCAAAGGGATAAAACAATCTATGTCGATTCGGTGCCACAGGAGAACCTTCTGCGACAGTGGGAATATCTGTGTCTGTACTGTCCAGCACAGTGACGGCTCACCTCCTGTTACTGCGTCACCATTCCTGTCACAGGACTGCATGCGTTGAGGGGAGTCTATCCAAGGCACTGAAATGAACAGGGTGGAAACTTCCAATCATCTGGAAATTCCCAGCCCGCCTTGAAGAAAGCGAATCACCCTCCCGAGTCCCATCTGAAGTGTGAAATGCTTTTTGCCAGCCCATAAAGAATGTTTGGAAGGCCACAACGTGAAACCCAAACCCCACATTGGGGAGCCCTTGGCTTCTAGCAGAGCCTCAACAGATATCCGGGGAGAAGCAAGGTCAATTACCACCTTGTTGTGATCTGCCAGAGGAGCTGTCATCTACTGGCAACCCCACCACAGAACACAGGCCAAAGAGGCATGACTCTAGATTGAACCAGGGAGAAACGTTCTGTTCAGCACCGGGAAGGTTTGAAGACAAAGCAAGTGAGGGTGGAACTTGAGCTCCATGGGCTCCGGTGTCTTTGGCAGCCCTTATACTCTTTCATCTTTATTACAACCCCAAGGGGTAAGTCTGGTCACCCTCGTGTTGTGGATACGAAAGTACATTAAGTATACTGCAGTTTAGAGATGGTCTGAATATGGCTTAACTCGGCTTATCTCCAACCAACCCCACAGGGCCTTCTCCAATACCATGCCGCAGCTCCCTAAACATGATTTTTGATGCAATAACATTAACCTTTCATCTTTTGTACTGGACATACTGTTGTGGGAAATAGCCCATAATATATTTTAAAAGTTAACAAGTCACAGACATTAACTTAAAACTCCCAATCTCCAGGTTTATTTTCTTGAGCTCATCTGTTTCTAGACTTTATTTTCCAGAGAGGTTTTGAGTTCCCAGAACAATTGAACCGAATTCATAATCTTCCCAAATGTGCCCCATCCCTCTTCACTTGAAGAGGTGTTTTTACAACAAGGGATTAACTGACACTGCTAATGGACTATGGCCCACGGTTTGTATTAGAGCTCTTCCTTGATGTGATCTGCGGGATTTGACAATGTATAACATCATACACGCATCATTACAGTGTCATGTAGACTAACTCCCTTTCCCTACGTCTCCTCTGTTCCCTACCTCCATTTCTCAGACCCTTCAGACTCCAGATAACCGCTGACCCTTTCTTTTTGTATTTTTTGTTCTTATTACAGTCTGGCCTATATGATGCACTTGGAGTCAGACCATGCACAACCTTTTCTGGTTGTCATGTTTTACTCAGTAACATGCATTAAAGTTATGTGTGTCTTTGTGACTTATTCCTATTTTATGAATGTGCTCAATTTCATTCATCAAACACCTACTGAGGGTGTCTTAGTTGATTACAACATGGGTCAATGAGATATTGTCTTATGCCCATCATCTTTTTGACTACTATTTTCTCTAGTTCCACACTGAGTTGATTTCTGTCCCTCTGTGGCAAGTACTGTAGCCAGGTATTATCACTTTCCTGGCTGCTCTACTCAGTATTAGAAGCTTACAGCTGAACTTTTACTTCTGTGTATGAAAAGTAGAGTCACTTTGTTAGCATCCATGAACTTGGATGGGCTTTTGATTAAGATCTCTCTGAATCTACATATCAATTTGGGAAGAACTGCAAAGTTATAAGCAAGTCCAGTTTATCTACTCATATAAAATTAGCATTCAGAATGCTGGCTTAGGGACCCAACCATTGTTCCAAACTCTATTAAGTGTATATCTTAAGCATATCATTAAATTAAAAAAATAGGAGGTAGCCAAAAGTTAAGAAAAGTTAAAAAGCAAATAAGCTTTTAAAAAAGCGAGCTAGCCATACACTTTGTGTGGCCTTCTCATGGCCACTGCTCTTTCATAACTAGCCACTGTCCTGCCTGCACTGAAGGAGGAGGGATTCATTGACATCTGCTCTCTCTAGCCAAGACCCCAGCACTCAGAAGGGAAGGCTACCATGACTGCTTCTTGGCTTGGCAATCAGAGCTTATTACTAACACTGTGGGAAACGAGAGACCAAAAATTTCTGTAGATCAGTACTAGCTCTAGGAGAGGTAAAGTCCATTAGAAATACAAGCCCATGACTTTAGGAGCTATGGTTGGGCCCACACCACATACACACTAAGACTTCCACTAAGCACGCTACACCTGTAAACTCACATCCTAATCTCTTTTCCTTGATAGCCATTCTCCATTTTGTGTTTCTCTGAATGTATTCAGTGTTGCCTCCCAGCGTTGCTCATCCTTCCTCTCTGCTCCAGGTAGAATTCTGCTAACATTCTGAATGTTCTCGCCTGATGGCAACCAGTCCAGTGGAACAGTCACCATTCTTTTCTCTGTCTGAACAATTTCAGAAATCCCATAGAGCACTTGCCCTCCTTGGAGTCTCTCCAGTTGTCAGAAAAATGAGGTTATAGCAGGGCCCAACACAATGTCTACTATAACAATGAGACATGAGAGCCTAACAAGACCACTGCTGACATTTGCTAAGCACTATCTATGCTTAATCATTTAACACATTAATCGTTCAATTATCCCCGTATGTTTGGGCCTAATGCTTCTTGCATTTTACAAATGAAGGTACTGAGGATGGATAGTATAAGCTGACTCTCCCAAAGTCACACAGTTAAGATGGTAAAGCCAAAACTCAAACTTGGATTATGTAGGTACCACAGTGTTATAGCATTTTAAAAACTGTCAACATGAATGTGGACTACCCTAAATGCCACCAGTTCAGAACAAACTACAGACTTCAGTTAATCCATGCTATTCTCACTCCTCAGGCACTTCCCCCTTTCTTGACTTCTTATGTCCTTTAACACCCTTCTCAAGCTTCACGTCTTGATAAAGTTAAATTCATCAGCAGAATTAGCATTTCTCTAAAAAAATGCCAACAGATATAAAGATGAAAACAAAATAGCTTCCTTTTGCCATCAGGAACACATTCTTAACACTTGGTATACATATTTCCACATTGCACAAAAATAGTTACTGTAAACATGTTCCCATGTCATTCAACATTAACAGCATAATCTGTGATTTCCCAACTTTCCAATGCACTGGGTACGATAATTGAATATGATTTTAAACATCAGATCTGTCCAAAGATTAACATGGCCAATTCAGCAGAAATTTGTCATGACAGATACCAAGGGGTAAAGTTCTGGAACCTTGGCAGAGTGCAGGCCTATGGCTCTACATCAGTTTCCCACAGTGCCTAGGCAAGATGCAAGGATTGATTTATTAATGGACCTGCATTGGCCAACAGCCCAGTCATCTTCCTTGCTGCCAATATTTTCTGGCGTGCATGTTAAGCCTGTACAACAGAAGGATAACCAGCTTAACTTACCATATAGAGCATTGCATTATTTAACAGTTTGAAGGCTAGTGAAGAAAAACTAGACCCCCACACAGGTATAGGTTCTCAACACTTCATTCTTTTAAGTCCAAATCTAAGTTGGTACCCCACTTTCAGTTTCCCCTACGGCAGACTAATGTCCCAATAACACCAGTAGTAACAATCAATGCTTTATAAAAAAAATACAACGTTTGAACACTTACCATTCTACTTGCTTTTCAAAAATACTTTAAGCACAGACATTACTAGAGATGTAACCCAGAAGCCCAGAAATCCTCAGGAGTTCATTCCCTGTAGTCAAGGGGTTAACACTCAGGTCTCAAACTGCCAATCCCAAACATTGTGCTCATTTTTATCACATCATGCTGCCTCTCCAAGATCCCTGCTACATGGAAAATGAACCACACTAGAGCAAGGATTCTGTAAAGAAAGCAAGCGGTACCCATTTACCTACAGGATCCAGATTAGGTGCTCCTCGGCATTAAAGGCAACCTTCTAGAGAAGGGTATGCTATTTATTCTAGAACATGGGTATCCAATCTCTGATAATGCAATATGACACTTGCTTACAAATGTGTTGGACTGAACCTGTTTGAGAATACTGTTCTAGAACATGGTGCAAGAAAATTCAGATATATATGGAGTAAGCTGGGCATGCAAATTGGGATATATTTCTTCTCAGACATGTTTCTCAAATTCCTAGCATACAATCATTCCAAGAAAGCTTCATTTGTCACACATCATGGTACCTTGATAGCAAGTGCTCAATCTGGGGCACAGTTCTCTCAGAAATGCAGACTGGCAGTTGCATTCAGGCCCATTCACATCCATGTTCAGAAACAGAGTGACAACAAGAAGAACAAAACAACTGGCTTTAGAAACTTTCAATCCTGACCTTCCCTTTGAAGGGAGTACAGGAATATAGACTTCAGGTTCATTTTCAGAATAAAGAATTTGGCTAGATCACATCAAAAGATCTGTTACCTGTGCACACGTGGAATGGAAAATGACTTCTAGCTGAAGAATTACGCAATGTTGTTGAATTTCATGCCAGGGTTCTTGGCGATATGTTATACGTAGTTGTTGAGTGAAGGAGTGGCTACTGTCTTTACATCCTGCTCCCTCTGGAATGCTTTGAATGTGGCATTCTAATATTTATCTTTGGGATATCTAAAACAATAGTAGAACCAAGTCTCTTAAAATGTTAGCATGAATTTTATCGGAAGACCATAGAGTCCTTTCCTTACTGAAATTCCAGAATGTACTCTGAAGGGGACAAAATCACTATTTCCCAAACCACTATGATCCATGCATAACTGCTGAATATTTTATAAAATGCCATTCCATGACCTTCAGTTCTAGAAACACTGATCTGTATGCCCCAGTCTGATCCCAGAATCTGCACAGAAGGAACAACTCCCCAAGTGATTGCCACAGGTCTCTGTGAATGTCTCTGAACAAGATTAAAATCTTAAAGCAGCTGCCAATCTTGAGTAATTCATTGGAAAGTCTCAGTGTGACAGAGCTGAGAAATCCTCATGCTCACACCCCACCAAGACCAGAAGACGCAGCCACCATCCTGGCTTTGGTGTTCTTGCCCTACAGAGTAGCAGGGAAAGCATGGAGCCTGCAAGTTAAGTGTCTTAAATTTGATCTCTGGTTCTGTCATTCACCTGTACTTGCCATCTTATGCCCAGAGTCTCAGTTCTTTCACAATAAGGGACCAGGAAGAGCTAACTCACTTGCTGTGGCAAACATTCAGTATGGTGTGTACTCAAATTTCCTGGTGTTTTTTTTGTGACATTACACAAAGGAGGAATACTACACAATGGTAATTTTTACATTAGCAGTTTTGTTCTAAACAGAAAATCTCCATGGCAAGATTTGAAAGAGAAATCTCTAATCTATTCTCTAATTTCCGGGTGTGTGGTAGTGCATCCACAGCCTGTTTTATAGGGGACCTGGCAATGCCTGGACATTGAGTTCTGTCTTTTTCTCTCCTCACTCCATTTTATCTCTCTGCCCAGACTACGAGATGATACAGTGGGGCCATTGAGAAAGAACACTCACGCCCTTCAGCAGGAAACATCTGTGTGAGTTTGCTATAGCTGCTGCAAATTCTGCAGTGCAGACTGTGTGGCTTCAACAACAGAAGCCCATTGTCTCACAGTTCTTGAGGCAAACATCCAAGATCAAGGAGTAGGTTGCACTAGCTTCATCCAAAGCCTGGGAAGGGCAATCTGTTTCAGCTTCTTCCCAGATCCCAGCAATTTTTTGCCAACCGCACACCTCTCCCAAAGGTCTGCATCCATCTTCACATTCCCAGCTGTAGTTAACAAGAGGCCAGAACCACTAAACTGAAACCCTTACTTTATTGTGACAATACATCCTGGTTTAGCTGGAGCAGAGAAGTGAGTGGTGGTTAAGAAGAGACAATCACTGTAGAGGTGAAATCTTCTGAGAAGTATTTCTTTGGAGTTATCCCCTCACACAGAAGCTGTGGTCAAAGGTGCATATTCTGATGATAGCCAAACTTGGCAATGGGTAAGAGCTTCCCATGTGGTACAAGAGGCCGTGGACAATTGCTGAAGCTTGGCACTGTGAGAGGTCAGGAGAGGCTATTGGTGATGGTATAGCCTCAGGTATGTTGAAAACTCTAGGACTGAAAATGCCATGGAGTGAAGCTGAGGCTTGACACGATGGGGCAGGGTTAGGGTTACTGAAGAGAGCCTAGGATACAGTTCAGACTGTACTAGATATAGTTCAGACTATGGCCCCAGAATACTGGAGATGCCAGGAGTGTGGGATGACCTCCAAGGACAACAGGAGCTGTAGAATGGAACTGGCCTGAGCCTACAACAAGCTGTGTGTGCTACAGATGACAGAGCTGGAGAAGGGGAACTACCTAGACCCTTTGGCACCCAGAGGATCATGAATGAGTCCCAGATATCAAGCACTGGGCTTATTATACTTTTGAGTCTTGATTTTTGTTTGATTTGTTTGCAACTATGCCCTGACTCCCTTCACAATAGACTACAATAGTAAGCTGAAATAAATCCTTCCCACATTGCTTTTGGTCAAGTTGTTTATCATTGCATCAGAAATTGAACTAAAACAATGATGTCTCGATGTCCTTTTATAAGGATCCCCATCATGTCTGCTCTATCTGGTCTTAATGATGTCATCTTACTGCAGTTACCTCTATAAAGAGCCTATTTACAAGGAAGTCTACATTCTCAGAGAGGAGGAGAGGGATACCAACATATCTTCTTGTGAGCTTGCAGTTCAACCCACAGCATCATCCCAAATGGAAAGACCCGAGTTTGCTTTCTGGCCCTCACCATTTCCGAAGACCCAGTGACAGAGATCAGAGTATGAACCACTTAAAAGGGTGAATGGCTTCAGCTAGAAGAGTACTTCATCCAACACTTCTTGCCTCAGAAACTACCAAAAGGGGATCCTTTGGAGATCGTGTGGAACTCTCTTTCTGAAATGGGTCTGCATCCTTCCCTTCTTCTCCTGCCTAATGTACTTCTGGCTCCACAGGATTTCTCAAACGGTAAGTAGTGTGTTACTAAGTCTAATCTGCATTCTAGTGACTTGGTACTAGCTCAAAATTTGGAAAGATTGTCTAGAGTTTAGTGCTTGCTCCAAGTTCCCTCTTGGTTCCTGCACTTCAGCCCCTAGTCTTGGCAAACCCTGTAGCCCCGGGTTAAGACAACAGTTCTACCCAGCAGGTATACCAGGGCTGGCCCTCTCTAAAACATCATGTGGGAAGCAAAGTGAACTGAGCCTCCAACAGTTATTCAGCAGTTGCTGTCTCTCCCAAAGCTGACATGCATTAGGTTAAGTTTTCCTAATGTGTTCCTTCTACTTTTCCAAACAAAGCAGGACATATGAGAAGTTCAGAACAGCTGAGTTCAGAACTGACTCTTTAAAGAACTCTTATAGATTGTTATATAGACTCATTGGTGGTTATAACAAATACTGTCACGGATTCTTCACTGGATGCGTTTGTTTATCCTTTCTGCAGAATGAACACCCACATACATGCTAAGCGGTAGAGAAAAAAAATCAAATAGACACCTGGAGACAAACGCTAACTGCCCTCTGCTAAACTCTGACTTCCTGGACAAGAATGAAGACAAAACTCAAACCTCCACATGCAGCAACAGCCTGAGGCTTTTCCCATGGGAATGCACCAGAGAAGCTACAACAGGAAGTTCTAAAAGCCTCCGGAGTGATTACAAACATGTTTATTGGGAGCTCAGTACCCAAGAATGTCTTTCTACAATTCAGTAAGTTTATGACTCTTTAGAAGCTTGGCAAATATCCCTGTGCTGAGGAGGAGTTATCCCCTTCAAAATACAGAAAGCGCCTGTGGATAAAAAAATGACATCACCATGGCAACACATAGATGTTTCCACTCAAAATGGGTCTTTCTGATCTGGCCGTAAAAAGAGAGTGGAGGGGGATGGAGAGATGGCTCAGTGGTTAAGAGCATTGCCTGCTCTTCCGA
>LOEQ01001063.1:27094-52457 GCA_001685075.1 Bramus lutescens
CACAGACAGAATATTGTATACATAATAAATAAATAAATATTTTTAAAAAAGACAGTGGAGGGCCCTTTGAAGAGGAGAGACTAGGCCCATGTCTTAGACTTAATAATTGCCAAGGGACCTGGTACAGACTTATACGACAATGGTAGTAATAAGTGCTCTCAGGGAGTGAGGGCTTCTCCATACACAGGAGTCATGTCTATTACCATAAAGGACATGGGCAATATCTTCACACTGGTATATGAAGGACCATTATCACTACCATTGTATTGAAATAAACCTGAAGCCTCCCAAGGTCAGCATGTTGTTCAAGGTCATGCCTGCATGTAAACAAGCCAGGTTCATACACTGTTTATAAACCCCAGAGGACAAACTCAAACTCCTCATGCTTCCCCACACTTAGCCTTAACAACTGGCTGACATTGAATAGCCAATGAGATCAAGCTGGCAGTCTATGGGGAAGACCCAACCCCAGGTACCAAAATGATACCCTGCCTGCCCTGAAGTTCACTGTTCACGTAGCCTCAGGGAGAATACATAGCCTGTGGAATCTCTAGTCTGGGAAGTGAGAGTCTCCTTCCATAGAGAATCTGAGGGCTGCGATGCTCTAGGAAATTTCAAAGAAAGCAAACTGATACACAGCCAGTCAACTGGCCCTGACAGTCTGGAACCCTATTATATGAGAAACAAACTGTGGGAGGAGAGACCCAAGTTAACATCTAGACATGCTAAAGACTTCCCTGATGACATTTTACAGCAAGACAGGCCGGTCAGGGGAGATCTTGGCTTTGCCAATAACTTCCCAATAAGCAGCTTTATTTCAGTTTGTTTCTAGTAAAGCTAAGAACATATACTCATGTCACCCTGTAAAGCTATAAGCTGTAGCTGAAGATTCAGAATGCCTATTCTAAATATTGGCTGAGATGTAGACTTTGGGTCTGATTAATGTCAGTATGTCATGGGTGTTTCTTTTATATAATAAAGTTCAATAAAATATTTTAAAGATGTAACTGAAAATATTTGAATATTTGATTTTATATTTCATAAGGTTAAAAGGTACACGGTATTGGTGACCTCATAATTTATTACTTTTTTTAAAAATGTCACCTAAGCAGGAGCAAATGAATGCGAAGGAAAGACCAACTGTCAGCCTGCTCTTCATTCATGTTTTGTAATCAGAGTTTTCTGTCTTTCTTACTGGTAGATGGTGCCATCTCTTGAACTTGGACTGTCCTTGGGACTTGATTTGTATAGTGGTATTTCAGTTGTATTTTAATAAATAAAGCTTGCCTGAGGGTCAGAAAAAGTAAAACAGTCACACTGGCCAGTCTTACAGACCAGGCAGTAATGACACACACCTTTAATCCCATTAGCCACACTAGCTTGCCATAGAAACCAGGTGGCAGTGGTGTACACCCCTAATCTCAGAACCAGAGAGGATTATAAAACAGGAGGAGGCAGCTCTCAGTCTCAATCTCATTCTGAGATTCCTGAAGGCAGGATTGCCATTTCAGACTGAGGTAGAGGTAAGAGCCAGTGGCTGGCTGTTTTGCTTTTCTGACCTTCAGGTTGAACCTCAATCTCTGTCTCTGAGTTTTTATTAATCATGCTTCAGATCTGACCATGAAAATCACTGAGAGTGATGCTATCCCATTTCCCTGGGTCAGGTTTTGGGGGCCTTGTACACTTTGCAGCTTTCCATCATCCCTCTGAATGAATTGGAAACAAACACTGCAGGGAGAGCAGGCACAAAAGACCTATCCAACTGTTAGCCACCCTCAGGACATGTGAAACTATCCTAATCCTTCCAACCCCTAGATGATCCCCAAATGATCACACGCAGGAACAAGCTCTAATGAGATCAGCTGAACCTGTCCTGTTCAGTATGAGTGCCCAGCTGACCCATGGGGCCCATGAACCATAGTAAATGTTTATAGAGTGAAGCAACAAAGTATAAGGATATTTTGTTATACAGCTATTGCTAACTGATACAACAGGGTTCTCAGTAAATGTACAAAGGCTCTTTCCCCAACACATTCTTATGACAGATTCTGTTCTAGTGTCTGTTCTCTAAAAAAAAAAACATACCATCATGTCTGCTATTTTAATGTGTTATATGCTAGGTAAAATGCTTCTTCTGTTCATTTAATTCCGGTAGCAAAATGCTTTTGATAGTCACACAGATAAATTGATATTTAATATTTTCATATTATAAACTCAGAGAAGTTGAGTGAACAAAAGCCACATGATTTGTGGTTAATCCAAAAAGCAAATCTAAGGCCAACTTATCCCAAGCTCACATGCTTAGGAAGTTCTGCTTCTGCAATTCATTCATTCATTATGCTATACAAGGATTGATAAGGCCTTTCCAGGTTCCCCCAGTATGACAGGACAAGCAGAGACTACCCAATTTTTTTCTGGTATCCAGGAAGAAAGGCTATTCACCCTGTATGTAAGTCAGAAGATGTATCTATGCAAGGCTTAGAAAGCTTAACCTATGAAGAGCCAGAGAGTCACTATTTCAATGGTTATGGTCCATATAGTCTTGTTCTACCACACAACCAGCCACAGAAACACACAAATGAGAGGGAGTAGCTGAATCCCACAGCATTTTCTCTACAAAAGTATATACAGTTTGTTAAACCACAGCCTGCAGGATAGACCAGGGGAAGAGAAATATACAGAGATGTCAGTGCCCTTATTCCCTAGAGTTAGAAAACAATAATAATGTATATTAAAAGTGTCTTAATATTAATAGACTCTGAATCATCCACCCTTTTTATGTGACAGAGATGACTAATTGTTAATGAATGAACTCATTTGATTTACTAGCTATATATTAGCTCACAGCTCAGTGTTAGGGAAACACAAGAGGCTATATATAGGTGCCTAAGAAAGAACATTCTGGTTGTCTAGTAATGCCTGTCCTAAGCAAAATCATTAAGAAAGTTGGCGTTGGCATGGGGTAAGTCAAACATCCCAGACAGTTGTCACTTAGGTTCTACTGTGCCAATGCTCATTTACAATAAAATTTAATTGATGGTAATCCAGGTTTCACAAAGAGGTGTTAGTAAACTTCTGGATTCCCTTCACCAAGTGATTTGTTGACATATTTAACAATATTAGGTTTATTTTTTGAAACCCTGGCCAGGAGAGTAAAGCTAAAGACTAAACAAAACTGCCCACCACTAGATCAAATCAGTCAAATGCTAATTCCAGGAACTCCCTTGTAACAATACAGAACTGATCATCCCTTATCTAGGCAGTCAAGCATAGAGCATCTCGACAGTCATGGATTCCCCATCCATGGGAATCCCAGCAATTACTCTTCTATGAACAAGATTAGGGTGCACAGACACAGAGATTTCCTATGTAAGTCTTTTAAAACCTTGAACTAATTAATTCGCCACTATCTTTAGCTGAGGACAGTCTTGTTTGTTAGCTAAGAAAGACTGACAACCTATGCAGCTGAAGTGCAAAGGACTGAAAGGATTTAAGGATTAGTGACAGTATTCTTTAGACACTACTCACATACTTAATTCTTAAGTTTGAGACAGGAGATATGGAGGGCTTTGTTGTCCTATAATCTATTAGCAACGGCGTTGTCAAGATGGTAGTCAATGTGTCAACATGTCACTTGGTGAAGGGAATCCAGAAGTTTACTAACACTTCTTTATAATAACTATAAGTATTCATGCAAATCACAATGAAGTAAAATTTAAAATTTAATTCTTCAGTCATATTAGTCCCATTTCCAGCTGTATCACTATATGGTACAAATAGAGAAAATGTCAACCATCACCAAAATTCCAGACGGGATGTGCACAGTTTCAAGACTCCGTAAAGTTGCTGTCAAAGAAATTGTTTGCCATGGATATCCCAAGGCTCTACTTGAGTGCATGGTCCCTGGTTTGGAGGCCATACGCAGGCCAGAGCAGCAATGCCTACAGACACCTGACTAAGGACAGGTAGGGATCAGTGAACACACAGCCCAGTTTTCATGTGGTCTAGCTTGGGTCGCTCTGTGAGATATATTCTCTTGAGGTTTCCAGAGTTGCCTGGTAACAGCAAACCCAGGTTGCCCACACGATTGCCTGCTGGCTCACACTCCCCTTATTGGCTCGACTTGAGGGAACCTAACTAAGATAATTATGTCAGTAAAACAGTCACATTGATCTTGGCACTAAAATCTCAGTCTGAAACCTAGCTAATTTCACTGGTAAAAATGATCATCATTTGTGGAATCAGCATATAAGAGCTCAAAAAAGTGTATTTCTTTAACTTTATCGCTGTGCGTGTACACATTTTTTATATTTTCTGCACTTTGCAGCACTCTTGTATTTTTTTTACTGTGTTGATATTTCTCAGCTTGATCATTTGCTTAATTGCCAGTTCTACTTTTAGAACATTTCACTGTTTCCAAAAACCAAGCCTCTCTTCAGTGACATCTGGCCCCCATTGAGAATACTGAAAAGAACAAGTCCTGGATTCTGAAAGCAATTCCCACAGTCCAACTCTCCGGCCCTTTAACCAATAGCAAGTCATTAGAATAAATGGAGCATGGCCATGCAGACCATGGCCGTTCATTTCCCTTATTTCCTGTGTGACTTCTAAAAGCTGATTTCTTCGTGGTCAAGTCTAGATGCCCATTTTTCTTGCTACCTTTTTGTTTGGATACATCTCCCATCCCATACAATTCAACCACCGAAAGCATGAGATGTGGTCGTTTGACAGTGTATGGTTTGATACGCATTACTGAAAATATTAGTGGTAGGCAATTTTGTTTATCTTCTTTAGAGTCACTCTCTTGGCCTCTTTTTCCTTTTACAGTACAATTCACTGTGTGCTGTTTCACCAAAAATGGTCTCAGGCAGTGTGATCTCACATATTCCTGTATCCGACCATCAAAGTCACGTGCACTGAAGGTTAATTGGCTAGCACTGAAAATGACAAAATAATAAACAATAATCACATTAGAGCTTCTTCCTTTCCATTTTTATAAATTAACACAGTGTTCAACCACAACCGTGATTTTTACTGCAAAAAAAATTAGCAAAACTCATTAGTAACATGTTATTTGCTCAAAAAAATTCAAATTCACACACAAAAACTTATTCCTTCTCTAAACTTTAATTATTTCTTCCCAGTCTCCTCTTTGGTCAACAATTCAGCTCTTCAACACCTTCACTTCATACCCCACCCACATAATGGCCATTTAAGTCACCATCCAAAATATGCTTCGCAGACTCTTGTCTGAGGTCGTTGATGGTAATGGAAGTGCACACTAGTATAGCCAAACATCAGACTCAAATGGGAAATAAAAGGGCAGTCATATTAGTCCTATTTGTAGCCCACATGTAACTGTGGGTATCCCATTTGAATGTCTTTTTAGGGGCATCCAATGTTATACTATATATACCACTACTACAAACACACACGCACACACACACACACTGCCTGAAGTTTAAAAAGTATGAGCCAGCAAGATGATATAAGCACTTGCCACACAAGCCTGATGACCTGAGTTTGATCACCAGATCCTCCAGTAGAAAGAAAGAATCAACCCCAAGGGCTATCCTCTTATATACAAATGAGTACCCTGTCATATGCATATGCACAAACACACACTTCACACACACACACACACACACACACACACACACCTACACAAAGAAAATTAAAAGGGCTGTCAAGAGCTGGCTGGTCATTGTAAGAAGTCACCATATGAGAGAACACATGCCATCCCTGGTACTTTCAACAAAAGATCCATCAACAAGCCAGAGGGTGCCAGCCACTAGCACTTTCAGCTTGCTGAAGAACATCCTCAGTCCATCTGACACTAGAGGAGGCAAAATTGAACTGTTTCTGAATGTTGTCCATAAATTATCCCAGCTCCCTAGATGTCTGAATTGGAAGTTCTAGAAAGAGTAGCTGGAGGCATCAGGTATAAGCAGAGATGGGAATCCACTAGCAGACAAGAAAAATCAAAGCTTTTACTTCCTTTAAGTTAATCTATGCAGCATCAACATTTCTATGAGGTCAATTGTGCCTTTTCCTAATTGGTGGCTGTAGTGATTTCCCAAGTGCCTCTATGAACAATCATGAACATAGGCATCTTTTTAAAAGGAAGTTTTAGGGAGATGCCAAGCTTAAGAGGAAAGCAAAATCAACATTATATGGAACTCCTATAGATTACCCAGAGCCACCTATAGTAGATGCTGTGCCCCAAAATTCCAACATTCTATTGATCTGTCTGTACAATATCTATCTGGATCCAGGCAGTTTCATTGTATGTAGGGCTAGCCTTTCACCCTGAAATACTTCACTTCCTTAGAACAACATTCTCCTACAAAACAACATACTTTATCATTGATATAATTTATATTGATATTTTGTTTATGTTTTAACAAATAAAGCTTGCTTGAAGATCAGAGTACAGAGCTAAGCCACTAGAGGGCAGGGAGTGGTGGCACGCATCTTTAATCTCAGGACTTGGGAGACAGGCGGAGGGATCTCTGTTAGTTCAAGGCAATCCTGGGCTACACAAGATTGAATTTTTCTATAAGAGCTCACACAAAGGTGATCCCAATCCTTGGGATCAGTGTCTTTAATGCCAGCACTAGGGAGGTAGAGACAGGAATGATATGGCTGAGTGGAGAGAGGAATATAAGGCCAGAGAAGACAGGCATACAGTCTAAAGTTTGCTGGAGACAGTTGGGGTCTGAGGTTTGTTTGGTGGGGACAGTTGCAGTCTGAGGTTTGATGGAGACAGCTGCAGTCTGAGGATCCCTCCTGCAGTCAGAGGACTAAGTCTGAGGAAGCAGTCTGAGGACAGGATCGCCCCTTTGGTCTGACCATCGGTAGAGGTAGAAGGTCTCTCTCGTCCCACTGATTCTCTGATCCTTCAGCATTCACCCCCTAATAGCTGACTCTGGGTTTTTATTATTTAGACCTACTAAAATTCATGCTACAATAATGATAAACTTTTATTTCTTCAATCTCTCATTTATACCTATATCTTATCACTTAATTCAACAGAAGCCATTAGAACATTTTTCTTTCAAAAGAGCCTTGTCACAATCCATTGTTTCGCTGTCCCCCTGCCTCTGTCTAGTTTATGGCTATCTGGGGCAATTCCATAGCCTTTCTATGTTACATGCCATTGACATTTGTTCTTCATTTTAAAATATTTACTTATTTATTTAGAATGTAAGTATATCTGTGTGGTTGTATGTATACTCCTGCATGCATTTGATGGTCAGAGGACACTTGTGGGAGTTGGTCCTCCTACCATCCAGGTTCTAGAGATTGAACTCTGGTCATCAAGCATGGTAGCAAACACCTTTACCCCAAAAAGCTACCTCACCAGCCCAACACCAACATTGCCAAAGGCACAGTAACTTCTTGTTTCCATGGAAAGGTTACTTAGGAGATTTTAATCTGGTATTTCCAAATAATAATATTCAGACTGCATTTCTGGCCAGAATACTACAGAGAAGATGCATTCTTCCTTTCTGCACCATCACCTCTGGAAGATACCATGGCTACCTAGTCTTACTGGTGACATTGACTTTGATCAAGGTCATTTCAGCCAAAGCACTATCTGATTTCTCTACTCTGCAGTTACTACTTCTCCTCTTGATAGATGGAGAGATTTGAAGACGATGTACATTTATTCTTCCTCATTGAAACATCCTCCCAGATTTGACCTGAACCTGTGATTTTATCTCACCTGACCCTTCCAGTGACGGCTACAAAATTAAGAATTTGCAAGCCCAGCACCCACCTCCTCCACATCCAGCAGGCTCTGTGCACCAATCAACTGTGGGTAAAACTCTGCCTCTCCTACCACTTTCTTCTCTCTGTGTTGATCTATTCAGTAGAATATGGATGCTTATGTTTTTCACATATTTAATTAATTTTTCCTTTTAAATATTTGGTGTTTAATTCAGAATTTGAATTATTGGGGGACACTCTCATTCTTAAACCATCACACTGATATCATGAAAATGTTCACACAATGCATCTGAAAGACACCTTTGAATCCAGCCTTACCTAGATAACTTTTGGCCAAAGAGACATAAGCCATGCCATCACATACCCTTGAAAACAACCAAGACAGTGCTGCTTTAAGGCATGAGCACATTTCATAAGATAGTGTGCTAGCTCTCAAATCAAATTACACTAAATGTGAGGTAAAATGGTGCGCGATAAGGGTTAAGGAGTTCTGTGCACTTAAAGCCATGTTAAGAGACCCTAGATTCGAGCTATCTCAATGGATATGTGGTTCCCCACAAGCCTCCATCCTGGAACAAGAGACATTTCACATAAATTGTGTTATCAAGAGAACCAGGGCGCTGGGTACAATTGTGCTACTGACGTGGCAAAAACTACAACCTTGAAATATCATGGATAACAGCACTGAACTCATTCAAATAAATAATCCAATAGCAAACCCAGGACCCATAAACATACTTTCAAGCATTAAACTAATTAATCTTTTAAGGAGGACAAAAATTCAGATAGAGTGATGTTCTATTTTCCTAAAGATTTTACAGCCCATCTCATTTCCCTACAAGTTAAACAAAGATGAAAAATGGTATATACAAGATCATCTTTAGAGCTATATGATAGACTGTAATAATTACATAATTAGATGACTAAGATAAATTATAACTTATTTGATGAACTATAGAATAGCTTGTACATGCCTAGTAAGCTATAGGAGTAATGATTACCTGTTTCTATTGACAGAAAAACATTTGTAGAATAAAAGATTAACATTAGTTAGTAAAACAATAAAAGATGAAAAGCCAGTATATTCAAGGGAAGAAAGCTTATTCCATTAGAACAGACATTCTACATTCTTTAATCAAGTAAAAAAAAATCCCATCCCTCTTCTGTGTGCTACTATACTCATTTGTACAAAACTTCTGCCAAGCGTTACCTACCTGATCTGCCTCCAGCTCTCCTGGAATCCTCTTCTGTAACCATTCTGGCCCACATTTTGTTCTCATCAGTACCACATCATGTTCTTATCCATGTCATTGATGCCCCCTGTGCCACCTGACAGGTCAGTAGTCTGCATTCTGCTGTCCTCCATCCTGGGTGCCCAGCTTCCTGTACCATATTTCTGGCTCTTCTCAGCAGCCTTGAATGCTCTTTGCAGAGAATGGGCTCAGTCCATACTCCTCCATGGGGACTCTCTATAGCCACAAATACAAGCCTTACTAGTCCAGCCTCCTTTTCCAGCTTCAGCCCTGACTGGTGCTTGACATGATCTTACACCACATGAACACATCTCATAATCATCTGCCTTTTCATGGCCTCATCTTACCTGTAGTTCTGGAACTTATTTCCAGAACAGAACATCTGATCTCCCTGCAGAGTTTACTTTATACCATCTTCTCAACTATTTTTGTACCTGCTCAGATCAAGAACCTTAGATCTATGGACTAAACTATGGACTCTTCACTATGTTCATTCTTTCAGGATGATGCCATCGTCTCCAAATTGCATCTAGAATTTAAAGCTTCTATGAGTTCTCCCTTGTCACCAACCCACTGTGAATCACGACTTCTTAGCAGTCCTTAAACTTTCCACTTGCCCTTTATATTTTATCGATCCAACATTCTGATTGGCCTTTTAGAAATCCCAGTCCTGTCATGTCACTTCTCGAGGCAAGAAGGGGATCTTCATTCTGAAAGCAGGAGAATGCCGGTGAACTCCAGGGTCTCTTGCTCTCTCTCTCTTCCCTCTTCCTTTATTACATTTCAGCAGCTTCCACACTGCCTCACACATATGTCTAGCATCCTTCCTTCCTCTTTGGCACCTTGCTCTTACCTCCTTTCAGCCTACATGCTGTTTTTTAGAGATCTCTTTAGTTTCTTCCCTCATCTTTTCCTCTATTTGATAGCTCAGATGCTACCTCCTCAAAGAGTTTTACCTTGAATAAACGTAGCAACCTACCACACATTCCCCCTATTAATCTATGCCTTTGTTAATTTCCCCCATTAGTATCTGTGCTTTTCTAATATCCTTTCTATTTTTTGTACAGATAACTTTATCGCCCATTATTTGTCTTTTTCACCATCTTTTAGCCTCTATTGAACTTCCATGTATATAGGGACTCTATCTTTTCCTTGTCTATCTGTCACAGAAGACACAATGAGTGACCTACAGTAACTACCCAATTGAATGAATGAATCCACTTGTATAAAATCTCATAGAAAAGTTAAACAAAATAGCACAGAAACATATTTGGAATACTAAAGACAATGAGCTGATAATTCAATAGGTCTTGAGGCTGGGAACATTATTCATCCAAATCAATTCATTGCTAGTGATATATGCTGTTGTGTATAGATCAGATACTCAAGCAAGACAATCTGTCCTGAGTGGGCTCTACCTGGAATAAAGGAATAGAAGACTCCCTGTAATTCCAAAGTGATGAACTATGTTAACACCAAGACTCAGAGGAATAAGTAAATATGGCTGGATTACTCATTGTTTGTGTTGTTGGTATGAAATACCATGACCAAGAAGAAAGCTTATTTTGTCCATCAGTTTCAGAGGCCTAAAGTCCATAATTGTGGGGAAGGTATGGTAATAGGCAGACATAGTGGTAAAACAAGGAAGCTGTGAGCTTACATATTAATCACCCATAAGATGGAGAGTCAGTGAGCAGGAAGAGGGGCAGGCTATAAACAATCAAATCTGACACCAATGATGTACTTTCTCCAGCAAGATCCCATGTCCAAAAAGTTCTATAAATCTCCCTAAAAATTATCTCCCTAAACACTTGGGGATCAAGTATTCAAATATACAAATTTATGAAGGATTTTTCTTATTTAAAACATTACAACGGCAAAGCATTGATGTTTTTCTTATTTACCCCACTGCAGTCTTCATAGGTAACAAACTGTGTGGTGTATATTCATGTCATCTTGTATGCTCATCATAAGCATGTTCACCTGGGGGACTTATGCATTGGTCTTTTCTCTCAGTGACTTGTTTGGAATGAGAGTGGTTATAGCTATCAGGTGTTCCTACAATTCCTGACCCTGCCACAGACTAAGAGTGAGTCCAAAAGGAACAGCTTAAAATCAGGCAAGTTCATGCATAGCTTCCCCATTAGCCCCGCATTCTGCCTATCAGGAACATGATAGGACTCTAAAAATATTCCTCCCACTGTGTGAAGCAGAACAGAGCAAAACAACCCAAGACTTGGTAGCTAAATAATAATAAGCATTAAAAATAAAATTAAAGAACTACAGAAACATGAACCAAATGAATGTGGGGAACACCAAACCTCTGGAAGGGGCAGACTACATCTTTTCCTGACTCAGGGTCTTGTTTGAATGAATCTCTAAACAGTACTTAATTATTGGCAATATTATTTTCCTTTTTTGAAAAAAACTAAGAATCCATTTCTGTGAACCAAAGGAAACAAGCCTTGTTCTGTGTTTGTGTTTAAGAAAATAAAGAAGGGCTGGCAGAATATGTTACAAATTCTCCTGTCGGCTATCCTGACCCCGCCTCCACTTATCCCCGCCTCTTCTCTGTTCCACAGGACACCTATCCTAAACCACTTGTGCTTTGGGGACTAGTTGAATGGCAGATCAAAGAGTGGGAGCTGCTCTCAAGTCCCTAAGGTAAACAGTTCCCACAATGTTGTCCCCTACTGCCTTCCTTTACCCCTACGAGCACAAAGGTTCTGATGATGGCTTCTCACATGGTTCTTCAGGCTACTTCATAATCTCCTCTTGATTCTCTCACCTGTCTCATCATGGTAAATAGCTTCTTCATGGAACCCTCCCTGCTCTGAGCATCCTACAATTCTTCCCAGGCTCTGGAGGAAGCAAGAATGCATGTGCCACCAGAACAGCACACTCAGGAGGAAGTACCACAGCCCTGGTAGTTGCCTCTTCTTCTACAGGAATGGCCATGATGGTGAAGGGCACTGAAGGAGGCCACCATCCATTCTGATTCAGGCCGAGGCTGTTCACCCATGTCAGCATTTAAGGGTTGAAATCTAGATTTCTTCTCTTTGTAGGATGACCCCATTCTAACTTCAAGGGCACCCAGAGTATTTTAGGAATATAGAAAAATAATCAGCATGAGTAAGAATGAGATGATGTCACCTCATTGGAAAAAGAACCCTCCACCTTCCATTCACCTCTGAGCTGGCATTGCAGAAAAGCTGTTTTTTGAATATCAATTACCAGGGTGAAGACTGCGAGCTGAAGATAGCACCAGGATTAACTTCCTGTACCAGTCTGAGGCATTTCCCAGGATGGCAGGTGTCACAATATTAATCCAAATATCAGATGGTATTAAATTCTTTGGGAAACTATCAGGCACTTGGCTTTTCCAGTCAGTTGCTTAGTTGGGTATTCCATAGACATAGTGCAAGAAAATCACATTCCTGAATCAATAACTGGACTTCCCACGACTTAACCGCTGGCTACAGATGCTAAACCATCAAGCTGTGGAGTCCTGGGAGTGCAGTGACCAATGCTATTCTGACCACAGCACCAGAAAGCCCTAGGCTGCCTGGGCCAGGACATGTGGGGTCATGATATGTCTTAGTGTACACCTCTAGAAAATGAACTTTCTTAAAGGCAGAAATAATTGGGGCATAGTAGGTTCATACTAAATGCGAACAGGTTTATAATTTAGACAAGACTCATGTTTGTGACCCCGCCTCTCTCTGTAAGTAATAAGGTAAGAAAGCTAATTAAAGTTAAAATGGTTTCAAATGGATGTGGGTGGATTTTGAGAACTGAGACGTGCAGCATTTGAGGTAATTTCTCCTGTTGCAGCGAAGGAAAAAAGAGACAGTCAAGTTCTCTCTCAGATATCCATTTATATCCTTCCATCTACCACAGAAGATAGCCTGAAGATCTCAAATGACTGGAATAAGAGGAATAGTTAACGGCTTCGGAAGAATAGTTTTCAATCTGAAGTCATCCAAGGTCACATCATTGTGTCCAGCTAACAGGTTCCAAGCCAGTGTCTCCAAACTCTTACAGATATTCTGTTACAGATACCAGGCTAGGAGCTCTCTTTGCATGGCCTGGCTTATCTCTAAATGACCCAGGAAGATATTCTTCTAGTTTATGACAGGCCAAGAGGTAATTATTATTAACTTAGGAGATTTTTAAAATGTCAATGATAGTATTGATAGCAATGTCATCTAAATGTCTTGCAGAGCTACACAAAGATATTCTTTAAATGAAGCAGAGTGTTAAGAGAATAATTCTCCATCTATCTTGGTAGATGAAGAGGTAACACTTTGCTATTCCCATGGGTGTCATTTCTAGCAATTCTGTAAAATAGGTGTCATATACTGTATAAACTGTAGCGACCTTCCTTTATCTCCCCTATTGACCTCCTGTTGATTCAACTGCATGTGAGATTCATGGTGAAGGCATCACAGGCAGCAGGCTGAAGACAAGCAAGCTTCACAGCACAAAGTGACCTGAAAGTCTAGGGAATTCTATGTCATCTCCACAGGGTCTGATTTCATTGGTTCACAAGGTCTACTTAAATTTAAGAGGGTCTTGAATTAAAAATGACATGATAAGCTCTGCCAGAAGAACTCAAGGCTGACTTTCTTGGTTCTAGAAATTTTAGACTGGTCTACCCCAAAGCATCTGTGCCACTGAGCCCCGGGTACTTTAACCCCAGTTACCACATGGACAGTTAAACTCTACTCAGGGTCATTCTGCTTATAAAGCTCTATGCGTAATACCATAAAAGCTTAAAGAATAAAGAGGATTATGTTCCTCCTCAAAGGGGAACTTTGTTCACCCAAAGTGGACTCATTTTTACCCATGTCTGTGTTCTTTCATCAGCTCTAGCTGACAAGGACGACTAATCCCAGCAAGCTTGGGGAAGAGCTTAATACAGCCACAGTTTGCTGTGTGCTATGAGCTTAAGGTTGCTGAGCCCTGGGCTGATGTGTGGATGGCATCTCTTTATTGTTCCTAATAGACACAAGGAATTCAGAAGAACAATACACAGTAATAGCAGAAATAAATAGCCATACTCTAAGTAGATCTTACATAACTGGTAAAGTTCAAGCTACAGGGAGCAATTCTAGGACACTGAAAGTCAAAAATACCCCAAGGAAAAGACAAGGTGGGGAGACTGGGAAGACCACTAGGAACATGTCGTCTCAAATGTGCATGTCATACGAGCCAAGTGGAGACAATCTGAGCTTTGAAAGAACAATATTGATAATGAATTGTTGGGTGTGGAAAGGACAATTACTAAGACTTCATTAACCTAAAGTAATATTAAGAGAAAAAATCTATAGAGAAGAATACAAGCTAATGTGGGATGATTGAATAGAAAAACCACTGTTTACATTGATATAATGACTGGTGTAGGTGAGGATGACCCAAGGATACTAATCCATGGGACAAAAGCTCACTGGGAAGCAAGGTACTTACACGCAGCAAAACAGCATTCTGTAAATGTACCCCTTTACCAAGAGATCAAGCTGGCTGGAGACCCTGATGACATACGACTCTGATGAAACATACTTCTTACCAAAAATATCTAACACGTACAAATCAGGGGGAGACCATGAGCAAGTCAGAGCTTGGCATTCTACACACCAACAGGCCTGGATCTGTCAAACATCAGTAATGCAGAAGAGGAGGAAACTGTGCTATTCCAACATGTGATGAAGCAGTGTGAGAACCGTGACTGGATGCTACACTGAAAAGACCTCTAAAAGAGACGTGGTGAGACAACTGGGAGGAATTTCAACAGGGCATACATTAGATGTTATTGACATTAACTTTGACCAGAAAACAGAACTACATGTATTTAACACCCTGGAAATTTCCCCTTGGCATATACTTTAAATTGCTACAAACACATTTTAATGCAGTCAATCTCTTATGAGCCCAAGGAGTTAGACCATCTTAGATGATCTGTATTGATTTCTAAGCCTACAGGCGCAACTGGCTTTTCTAATTTGTTTCTTCAAATGTCTTTTCTCTCCTTCATTCATTTTCCTATTCTTTCTGCTCCTTGCTTCCTCAATGCCAACAATGGTGCTCAGTACACAGTCAATGTCCACTTGGGATGTTAGTTGTGATTCCTCCTGTTTCTAACACGCATGTTTCAAGTTGACATGAAACTTTATTTCTTATGAAATTTCTTTATGACATTTCAAGATAACCATTCCAATTCTTTAGTGTGATAATGTCAATAGGTAGGAATGTTCAATAGGTAGGAGATCAGGCTGATGCTTTACTAATATTGTTTTCTTAATATATATGTTTTTAACATATGTATGTTAGTAAAAGTATGTTTTATTAATATCATTAATATACAAACCAGTGGTTTTAATTATACTTTTAATTAATTATTCATTGGTAATCTGAAACATGTATGAAATGAATTTTAGACCTTTCACACCCCATTATTATATATTATTATATTATATATCTCCTATTGAGAGACCTTTTCCTCCCCAACCCTTTCTCCAAACAAGTTCCACTTCTACATCCATGTTTTCGTACATGTCTGATGCAGCAAGTTAAACTGGAGTTATGAACATAAGCATGGATGGGAGGTTACTAAGGCATGTAAAATATCAGTGGCTCTACCACTGAGGAAAAACATACAGTCCTTCGCCAGACACCATTAACTAGTTCTTTAGGGACTCATTCCTGCTTCCATGTCAAATGCTGGTCAGCTTGATCATGTGGCGGTAACCACAGCTGGACTGTGTTCATGAGTGCATTGGCCGCATCACATCCAAAAGACACTGTTCCATGGTACGCCTCCCCAACATGCAGCTCTTCTATCCTTTCCACCCCCTCTTCTACAAGGCTCCCTGAGCTGTAGGAGAGATGTGCGATATGAAGACCCACTTAGGGCCAGAGAGTCCACAGTCACCTATTTTCCATACTTTGCCCAATTCAGATATGTATTAACCACAATCTACTGCAAAAAAGCTTCTCTGATGAGAAGGCTGAAAGCTAGGTATAATTATGACATTTTCATACATTACCATTTTACTTGGCTCATATGTTGAATGTTTATAAGTAAATGTCTATCCTCAATGTATTTTCAAAAATATTTAAATACATATATAATATACATATACTGAGAAGTAAACTAAAATACATATACAGGTATCATCATACATTTATTTATATAATAATATATGTATATGACGTAGCACGTACGTATATGTAAAACATAGTATGGACACGGGGAGAGACTAAGCAAATGTGGTAGTCCCCTGTATAAGATGTTGACATGAGGAAAGAAATACACCATATCAAAAAGGTCAACCCACTCAAGGCAGAATGACTATAGCATGAATCAAGCAATGGACAACATCTGTTCCAGGAAGATGAGCAGAAGCACGAACCCAAGAGTTCCAGCAACTTGGCAACTATGTCCTAAATGAGGTAGAAATAATCTTCTAAGTTCCACTAAGGCATTCCATCATGTTAATTTCACAACTCGACCTTTATGATGTTAGCAAATTACCCTATTTTGATGGCAACAAAAACCCATGCTACATGCATACCATTCCTCTAAACAATGGAGCTTGACCCTATCTGTGCTCAATAGAAAACAAAGCTACAAGATGCCGTCTTACAGGACACAGGACACAGGACGTCAGTGCTCCTTTGGCCCAGCTTTTATTTAAGCACATTGGGCTCTGGGTGCAGCCTTGACATCTAATGGATTTAAACAGATGTAATTATAGGTGAGCAAGCTGCATGGACCTAGCCCTGATCTGTGCTTCAGTAATCCAAAGAGACATTGACTATTCCAGAACTTCCCTGGCCATCCCTAGAAGCTCTGATGATCTCTCCCTAGAGCACAGAGAAGCTGATGAGCAGGAGGTATAAGTACATCAAAACCCCCATAGTTAATAGGGCACATGTCAGCTGTAATAAAACTAGTATGGACTTACCAATTTTCAAACACTGACCTATTCTGTACCATTTGGAGAATAATCTCCCTCTAAGCCCCACCCCCAGAACTTCCTACTTTGCGTCCCTGCTCTTAAGGTCCACCCCATGAGCACCTCCCCATGACTCTCCCACACCTTGCTTCCTCCAACCTAGAACAGTTCCAATTTGTCAATGCTTGTGCTCTGCTGTTGATGGACTCTTTACACAACACGATGCCTTCCAAAACCCTGTTCTTCAGGGCAAGGAGGCTATATATCTCTGTACATCTACATGTCTCCCGGAGCCATGCATTCAGGGGTGTTAGCAAGTGCACCCAAAAGAATCTACTAAGGAATGAAAGGATGTCTATGACAGGGCTTCCTGCATGAGTGTGAGTGAACCCAAGAACTGAGAAAGAAGGTAGAGTGTGAACTTCGCTGTCTCTGACCCACACTCAAGTTTCAATGGTGTCTTGGAACAGCAAGACACCCGAGGCTCTGGTTTAGTTCTGATGGAAAATGCTTGGGATATCTCCCACCACTCTCTGAGTGTGTGTCTATGAGTGTGTGGTGGGGTGTACATGCATGTGTGTGCATACGAGTATAAGACTGAAGTCAATGTGTGTCTTCTTCAGTCTCTCTCCATCTATTTGTTTATGTATTTAGAGACAGAGCCTGGCAAGGAACCTGGAACTCTCAGACTAAGCTAGACTGGTTGAGTAGCAAGCCTCACCTCAGAGATCCTTTTATCTCTGCCTTCCCAGCCCTGAACCCAGGAATACATATTCTGGTATATCTGACATTTTATGTGGTAGCTGGAAATATAAATTAAGGTCCTCATGCTTATGAGGCAAGTACTTTATTGATGGAGCCATATTTACAGTCCTGGGACATACTTTTAAGAAAACACACACACACACACACACACAGCAAAGAATCGTCCTATTCAGATTAGTGTCCTCCCTAAAGGAATCCATGGTTCTGTGAGATTCACTTTGTTCTTGTGTCTATTTCCCCAAATGAAGCTGAGTCTCACCTTCAAATAACTGTAATGACTAGGAAAGGAAGTTCTAGCATGAGGCTAATATTCCAACAAGCCCGAAGAAGCAGATAGCTTGACACATGATATGGGGAGGCTCCTACACCCCAATACCAGGTCTCTCTCTGTGAGGTCTGGACAGTGTCTGAAAGGGGGAATGAACTACCTAGAATGAAAGCTGTTTTGTCTAAGGGAAAAAGAAATCCATCATTTAGACTGAGGCAGTCATTCTGCATGAGGCTAGACCAAATGCTTTGCTCCCCTTGCAGGTAGGCTTTTACAGGTGAGTGGCCCTAAGCTAGGGCTCTAGGACATGGACATGACTGGGCTATCTCTAAGTCACAAAAGGCATCCCTTTAGCCTTGTGCTCTTTTCTCACAGCCAGCTGTCTGGGGCACATATCTGTGACTCCCTTCCATACAACTCTCCTTCCACCCATGGAACCCCGCAAGAGATTGGAGCTTCCAGAGGGAACTGGGGACCTCAAATAGAGAAAAGCCAGTGTCTCCTATCCTTGATCTCACACCCGGTGGTGACAGCATCAGACCTTGGGAAACAGTCACTAAAGGAGCTAACTTAGTACTTCTGGAAATGTTGCCAACATCTGTGCCAGAGATGAGGATACGATGTGGCTCCCGCAGCCAAACTGCCCATGTTTCTTCAGGCACTGGCCTTTTTCTGGTTGCTTCTGTTCACTGCAGACAATACCTTCTGCTCCCAGCTACCTGCAAAGATGGTACAATGGAATGTCTTGGCTTCAGATCCACTGAATGGACCCTGGGACAAATATTTAGTGCAAGTGAATTATTCAAAAAGTGGAGAGGGGAAGAGATTAAGATGGGGGAAAAGTTAGTCAGTGACACAGGCTATACAGCAGGTCACCACCAGCGGAGACTGGAGCCTAGTCCTACTGAAGAACTCAAAGGGTTGATGTCGCCTCACACCCAAGACGTCCCAACCCAGAGAGAGGGACCACTTGACGAGGGGTATCACAGGGGCTGTTATGGCAACACAGAGGAGTGAGTACACTCTGGCCTCTAGAGAAAGGCTTTTAGAAAAGGCACACAGGTGAGAGTGGTGGCATCTGTTCAGAGTGTACTGAAGAGGTAAGAACAGGGAACCAGAGGAAAGACATGGCCAGTGTCTGCTGCCCACATGATTCAGAACACAGATGTTACTGAATCAGCATCAGGGATACAGGTTATCTTTTAAACAAAAGGTTTAAGATTCTTGGGATAAGGGGATACTGCCAGCCCAAAGCTTGCACATTCAATCAACAAAGCAGTTCAATTTGGACAAGGAAGGTATTGGTAGGAAGCCAAAGATACTCTTCAAAGGAGTCTAGATCTGCCTCCGGCTCAAAGGAGGGAGATATATGTGGTATTTGAAAGAGAATGGCCTCCAAAGGGAGTAGCACTATTAGGGAGTATGGCCTTATTGGTGTAAGTGTGGTCTCATCAGAGAAACTATGTCACTGTGGAAGTGGACTTTGAGTTCTCATATATGCTTAAGCCACATCTAGTGAAACAGGTCACTTCCTGTTGCCTGCAAATCAAGATATAGGACACTCAGGTCCTTCTCCAATACCATGTCTGCCTAAACGTTAGCATGTTTCACCATGATGATAATGAACTGAACCTCTGAAAATGCAAGCCACCCCAATTAAATGTTTTCCCTTATAAGAGTTGCTGGGTGATGATCTCTCTTCATAGAGAAACCCTAACTAAGACAGTATAATCCAGGCCATCTTCCTTGTTAGCTTCTAAAGAGGCATCTCAAAGCCAGACAGTAGTGGCATATGCCTTTAACCCCTGCTCTCAGAGGTAGGTGGATCTCTGTGAGTTTGAGGCCAACCTGGACTACAAAGCAAGTTCTAGGGCAGCCAGAGCTGTTATACAAAAAGAAGTATCTTAAGGCAAGACTAGCATGTCGCTGGGGAACCAAATTTGTCTGGCCAAATTTGTGAGTGATGAGTAGACCTTTATGGATGACCCACGACCATGTTATGGCTGTTGTGCCCCATGCTCTTTTTCCTCTTTTCTTTGGATACAGATGTGGATGCAGATATTGATACAGCAGGTTGCCAGGGAGCCCTTATAGGAAGTAGGGGAGAAACAAAGCATCGTTTACCAATGGAGGAGAAATAGAAGCAAGAGGATCCTGGTACCCATGAATGAGTACATCAACCTAGCGGGAGCTCCCTTGGAAATCAAGGAAACTCATTTAAATAAAAACTGTAACACAATTACTATGCATCAATAAAAAATCATAAATCTGGGGACAGTCGAAAACCCACCTACTCAGTAAAGACCTTAACATTGTTCTCATCTTCTCCTCTGCACATTCTACCTCAGCTCAGGTGAACTTCTCCTGCTGTGACCACACTGGCCTCCACACTCCCCTCTTCTATACAGTGGGGCTCAAGATGACTTCGCTTCTGGCTGATTTACTGTCCCCTTGTTCAGAACTTAATCCCAGAATTTTTTTGAACTGCTAGATTTTCAAAATTGGATTTTTCATTTGACTGATTTATGAGTAGTAGCTCAGATTTGACAGGAAACCCCAGTCCTATCAAATGGACCACTGTACCTGTTCCTGGGAGGAGAAGCCACTGAGGATTTACAGTCCAATGACACAATGTGACCGTAGGCCAACTACCTTCTTCCCCCTTATTTGTCAGTTCTACGGACCTGGTTGTCTTCTCAGAGGCCTTGGTGGCCCACATTTATCCACTAGCCCCCCTCCAGCAAGCACACAGAGGTTGGAACTATGTTCTCATCTTTCCCAGCAAGGCCCTCACACTATCGCTTTCCTAGTATTTAGGGATGAGTAAATGTGAACTGGCTATAGTACTGAGCCTCCAGCAAGGTGACAGCCTTCTCTAGAGCCAGTGACCACACAAAGAGCATGATGATCACCAGTTTAGGTGTTCTTGGGAATATACAAGGCAGGAAGAGCCCAGCTTCATGAAACCACTATGACTCCTACCACACCTGCACTTTGTCAGGAGTTTCCATGGTTCTGTAGTTTGAAGGCTCTGTCTCCAGATATAACTCCATGTATGACTACAATGCTAGGATCCCAGCATAAGTATGGTCCCTCTCCAGAACATTCCATTCCTATTTGGTGCTAGGTAAAAAAAAAGCCTTCAAATATATACTACCTCCTAAATATTTAAGTGCCTGTCTGAGGGCTCTGTGCCCAGATCCTGAAATAAGCACACCATGGAAAACCCACTGTGTGGGCACAGCAGCCTGCTATACATAGTTCCCTTCCCATTCCCATTTTAATGCTTCTAATCTGATGGGAAAGGCCAAATAACCTTTCCTGGTAGGAAGAAAACTAGCAGCATGGGGAATTTAGGAACAGGTGTGGAAACAAGGATAAGTAAGTCTGAGGACAGCAACACAGAGGGCCCTTTCTTTGTAAAGGTAGCAAACCATTGCAGATTGGCTTCTAGAGGTGGGACAGAAGGAGGGTGTCCCAGTGGCAGTGAGGGACTTGACTGCCATCACACTGGCTCAGTAACCTGTAAGATCAAAGTGAATTTCTTCTTTTGGCACATTACTCTGAGGTTGCCTTTGCTGGAATGCCAAGAACAGGCAGTTAGCATTTGCAGATGACAGGATGATAACCACGGGTCTGTGTGTTGCAGATATCATGCATAAATCCCACATCTGACACATCAGGCCTCCAGCCTGCAATCAGTAACCCATGTCCAGACACATAAGCAGGCCAAGGCCCGGTAGGCACCAAGGTGTGTTGTGACAAGCCTTCACTGACTCTTCCCCTGGAAGACTTGTGAGGCTGGGCAGCATGCCGAGGAGGCAAGGATTCCAGGATGCCTGCATAGCCAAGAACCTTCCATGACTCACATGCCCAGAACAACAGGGAGTGTTTAGAATAGAAACAGATATCTTTTAGTCCAACCAAACTTTTAATGCATATTTTGCCCCAAACTATTATTCCAAAGGAGCAGTTCTTCAGGTCGCAGATCTTATAGCAAAGTCACAGATGAGCCTGGATGAGACTGTCCAATGGAAAAGTTTTTAATGTACACCAGCAAGGAGCACCCAGGGGCTACACATGTGAACTGAGTAAGTACATATACATTACATCAGGGAGTATGTACAGCATGTGCCCCCACACCCTAGGAGCTGAAAGTCTATAGTTCAGTTTTAGGTGTATGAAATTATTGCCTCTTGGCCTGGGCATGGAAATGTATCATCCCAGTATGGGAAGTAGAGTAGCTGGAGCTTCAAATACCCTGAAAGAGCTAAACCGGTCCGTGTGGCATTTCCGTGGCACTGGCTGGAAAGGGGAAGAAGAAAGGGTACCAGCACACAAGCACAAGAAAAACACAGCCCACCAAACCTCTGAAACAGGAAGTTGCTTCTTATCTATTCATGATAAGCTGCAGAATTCTGAAGTCACACAAACTCAATGCTGTGGATTCTTGGTCAGAGTATAAAATCTGACTTGTTAAGCTAAGGACAAAAGGAAGATTAAGAAAAGGCAGGATCAGGCCTTGCCATTGAAACGGCGCAGTGTAAGACTGGATCCTAGCTTTGTTGTTTGTTGTGGTTTTCATGACATTTAGGTACAGAGCCCTGGGTAAATACATGGGAGGAGCCAGCTGCTCACCCATTGCGCTCTCTAGGATGTTCTGATTTTATTCCGCCTCTGAAGGGGCAATAATGCAGCACCCAGAATACTCTGTTCCACTCTATCCCACCTTTCCACAAAGAAGGGGTCCTGGAGAGATAACTAAAAGAGGGGAGTAAATGGAAATGTTGAGGGGCATCCCTGTGTGTCTTCACTCCACGCATCCTAACTCTGCTGTCTGTATGAAAGACAATAAATGAGGGGTTGGTGAAAAAGAGTGACCTACCTGTGTGCATATAAGCTATCCGTTCAGGGAACTTAAAAGCCAGGTCAAGCTAGACGTTCCCTCTGACTATCAAAACCCACAATGCTCCTACACTGGCTGTAGCTGGTCATTAGAGTGCTCAGCCACCAAGACTGCAAGAGCATAGGGCAATCCCCAAACTTCACCTAACAGCCAAAATAAAAATCACAATCTGTGCTGGGTGGTGGTGGCACATGCCTTCAATCCCAGGACTCAGGAGACAGAGGCAGGTGGATCCTGAGTTTGAGGCAAGTCTGGTCTATAGAGAGAGCTCCAGGACAGCCAGGTCTACACAGAGAAGCTCTGCCTCTCGAAAAATCAAACCCAAAAGTCAATCAATCAATCACAACTTGTGCTGCCTAGTTTTATGTCATCTTGACACAGGCTAAAGTCATTCGGAAAAACAGAACCTCAATTGGAAAAAAAAAATGCCCCTACCCTACCAATTGACAGGTGGACAAGTCTGTGGGGCATTTTCTTGATTGATGACTGATATGGGAGAGCCTAGCTCACTGATGGTGGTGGCACCCCTGGGATTGTGGTCTTGGTTGAGATAAAAATAAAAGCAGGCCCAACAAGCTACAAGGAGCAAGCTTGTAAGCAGCACTCCTCCCTAGTGTCCATGTCTGTTCCTGTCTCCAGGTTCCAGTCTGAGTCCCTGCTCTGACTTCCATCAGCAATAAATGTGATGTGAGAATTGAAAGCTGGAATAAACCCTTCCCTGCCCAGGTTGGTTTGTCATGGTCCTTAGCAGCAGAAACTCTATAAGACCCAGCCCAAAGGCCCTTCTCCATCTCTAATTACAAAGTCTAGATAGATACACAGAAACACAACCATGACACCACTCAAATGAAAAACCAAAGGGGGTGGACACAAGCTCCCAGGAGTTGTGTAAGTTTTCACACTTAACACATTCAGTAAACGTAAGCTGTGCTTCACAGATGCTGCTTCATAATGCAAATGAGTAAGAAGTCAGCAATCTACCCTCTCAGAACCCCGTTCAGAGTGGCTCAGTTCCTCGGGCAGCATACATGCAGGCAATGTGGTGTAAGCAGGGAAGTGTGTGTGTGTGTGCGCGTGCGTGTGTGTATTGATGTGTGTATGCATGTATGTATCTCTGCATGTGTGTGTATGCGTGTTGTATGTGTGTGTACATGGGTATACACACGCGTGTGAGAAAACTCACCCAATGTAGTATCTGTGCAGGTCAGAGGCTAACAGTGGGATCTTTCATCATATTTTTATCTTATTGTTTTATGAAAGAGCCTCTCTTGGAACCTGGAGCCCCCCTCTCTTGGCTGGATGGACTGGCTAGCAAGCTCCTAGGATCTCCCTGTCTCCCACCTCCAGTGCTGGGATTCCAGCCTTCTGTGTGGTACCGTAGGAGACTGCATGAGTTCTGGAATCTGAAAGCGTGTCTTCACACTTCCACAGCAAACACTACCCACTGAGCCCTCAGCTTACACCCTGCCCCAGAAGGAGATTCATTTTATGCTCTAGCTCTTTGTGGTTTTGTTTGGATTTTTTTTAGGACAACTATTTGAGTCTGCATAAATGACTCAACTAATTTCAAATCAACCATATGAATATAAAATCTGAAGACAATAAACTGTTCTAAACGTCCATATAACTAGGTCCGTGAGCAGTTTTCTAGAGCTCTCCTTTGTACCTGTCCCTACTCTGGGTCACCTGTTGATAATTCCTGGCACACTGATATGGCACATACTTTCCCTCTCACCCCTCAACCCCCACCCCTATTTTGAGACAGGGCATTACCATATAGCCTTGAAGGCCTGGAACAGAACTCATAGAGACTGTCCTGCATTCACCTCCTGGGTGCCGAGATCAAAGATGTCCTGTACTTCATCCAGCCCTGTGTGGCCTTTCTTAGAAACATAAATGAAGCCTTTCAGTAAGGCGAAACCAGCATATTGCACGCCTAAGGAATACTTCCATGACAGTGATCTAACAAAGGCATACCCATTGCAACTTAACGATCACATTAGCACATTAATAAACCCATTGAATGCTGTTTATGTTCACAGCAAAACATTCCATTTCCCATTCCAAGGGTTACTGTTACATGTTCACGGCCAGTCACTATTCCAGGGTTTCAGAAATGAATGTGAGGGGTGGAAAGACAGTTCAGGAAGTAAAGTGCTTGCCTTGAAAGCAGAGTTCAGTCACCAGAACTCAAGTTACAAAGTAAAAATAAATCAATTTTCCAGCGATCATGTGAAGTGTAAGGCTCCATCCCCTCCTGAGAAGTTAATGATTTTGAATGGCTGTTGGAGGTGGGTGTTATTTTCTCTAAAAATGCAACCACTGAGGGACCTAGGTGGTGGGAGTAGGGGTTCAGAGGGAAAGGAAGAGGGATACCACAGTATAATCGGGGTGAATATAATCACAATGCATCTCTTTCTATATCTATCTATCTATCTATCTATCTATCTATCTATCTATCTATCTATCTATCTATCTA
>LOEQ01001063.1:52477-81899 GCA_001685075.1 Bramus lutescens
TATCTATCTATCTATCTATCTATCTATCTATCTATCTATCTATCTATCTGAAAATCTAAAGAAAAAAGCTGCAAGTGACAGCATGTGCTTGTAATCCTATTACAGAAGCAGACCAGGGCTCCCAAGGCTCACCAGCCAGCTACTCTGGCCTGCTTGGCAAGTTCCAGGCCAGTGAGAGACCTTGTCTCAGAGAAGGTAAACATGTGGACAACATCTGAGGAATGGTACCTAAGGTTGCTCTCTGTCCTCCACATGTGGATGCACACCTACAAATACATGTGCACTTGCACTCACATGAACAAACACATGCATATCCCAAAACAGAGAATGGATGTGAAGGTGAGCAAAAAATTACATAGCACTGTGACAGAGGAACAAGAGAAAATGCATAGGAAAACCAACCCCCAAAACAGTAGATGGACATGGGCTGCCACACTATTACATGGGCCCTACATAACATACATAATTTATGCAATTTTTCTAAAAGGTGGATTTTAGTGAGTGTGAAAAGCAAAGTGAACTCTTTGCAGATGTGAGGCGAAAGAAGGAAGTTACATGTGCACGCACACACACACACACACACACACACACATACACAGTATGCCATCCACCACTTCATAGGACCATTTTCCTCCCTGGTGCATGCTATATTAAAGTGATTTTCTTTGAAGATTCTTGCTGACTAAAAACAGCCTTCCACAGGCAACCTCTCTTTGCTCCACACCTTGTATCCATCCTTCCCTAGTCCCCAGCCAAGATCAGCATGGATACCTCTTGTAGAAGTAGCTATTTTCTCTCCCTGGCATCTTAGCATGTGGTTGCTGAGTGCTGAACTCTCCTATCTGCATGCCTTTTCACACAAAGAAGAATGCCTGGTCCCCATAAAACCCTCAGGGAATGTGGGGCTGTTGAATATAGCAAGCTTCATCCTGATTTCCTGTATGTGGCCCTGAAAGGATCCATCATGGAAGGAGAACCTCTGAGCATACCCTGTTGGTTGAAACTGCCCACTGCAAGTATGGAATTCTGTATGTGGAGCCTTTGAGTACAAGCTTTAAGACCTCATTTTTCTGAGCTCAGCGATACATATAAATAAGCAGCCAAAACTGAAGATCCGATGACCCCAAACTGTCCACCTCGGTAGAAGGAGGAAATGAAGGAATGTTGGGTCTACAGAGGGAAGGGAAAACAAAAGCTTTTAGAAAGACTCCAGAAAAAATTAGAACAACCTAGAATGATCTCAAAAAAAGGCCATGTTCCCAGATTCCAAGCACTTTGGCTGTCCTTGGAGTTGGCATTTGTCTCTCTCCAGCAAAACTGTCCACAATTAAAGCAACAGGTAGCCCAAGAATAGGAGAGCATGCCCATACGCAACATCTGACAGTTTTACTAAAGAGCAAGGCATGGAAGTGGAGGCGGGAGAGCTATGCTGGGCTCAGTTTATGCTCCTGTAGCCTGAACCATTGCAACACAGACATGAGCTTTTTCCAGCCAGGACTTCATGGGTTGTAGACATCCATAAGGGTGAAGAGTGGCAGAGGCAGCACATTCCATCCCTGGGTGGCCACAGGTCCGTCCTGGAGCATCCATGACCTCCAAGAGAACTGTGTGGCCTACTCATTCCTCTCTTGTAGTGGCTTATTGATTTTTATTTCACACACCATATTTAACAAAGGAAGACAGAGTACTTACCGAACACATTGTCATCCATACTTTTCAACATTTATATATTCATGGTCACCTGGGACTATTTGGGATAAACTTTTAGTTTCAGTGGGCCCAGGCTTAGCCTGAGCTTCTGCACAGCCAATCAGCTGTGGGGAAGATTATACCTCTACTCCTCATCCTACATTCTGAGTGGCAAGAGTCTGGACTAAGATCCAAAGATGTCACAGGGCACAGTGGGAAGGCAAGGGCCCATGTGTTTGAAACACTGAAGAGTCATTGATCATATGTCAATACCCTCTGATGACAGAGCTGACAGTGGCCTTGGTCTGTTCGGAGCCCTAGGGTTAGGTAGGGCTCAGACTCCAGAAGCAGTGTGGATACCACACTCTGAGTGAAAACAGTATTCAGCTACCTTAACATTGTCTAGTGACATAGATTAGTCCCAGGGTCCAGGATAGTGCACAGGGCACAAAGGGAAGCTCTGCCTTCCTCAGCTTAGGGTTTGAGTATCTTTTGTCCTCCCATAAGATTCTGCATCTGAGCTGGGTGGTGGTGGCACACACCATTAATCCCAGTACTCGGCAGATCCCAGAGGCAGGCAGATTTCTGAGTTCAAGGCCAGTCTGGTCTACAAAAGTTAGTTCCAGGACAGACCAAAAACTACAGAGAAACCCTGCTTCAAAACAACAACAAACAAACAAACAAACAAAAGGATTCTGCATCTGTATGTGTATGGCTAAGAAGGAATAACAAAAGAGTCTATAGCCCTCTAACACTGAAAAGAAACTAGAAAAAGTTCTGCTATTCTGTGGAGGCTGTTGCTCATGAAGCTTATGGGAGGTCCTTCTGTCTATGTGTTGCTTTTATTTGTTAATGAATAAAGAAACTGGCTTGGCCTATAGCAAGATAGAACTTAGTTAGGCGGGAAAGCTAGGCTAAATGCTGAGAGAAAGGGCAGAACTGGGGAGAAGTGATGTAGCCCTGCTGGAGATAGATGCCAGAACCTTGCTGGTAGGCCATGAGCCTTGTGGTAAAATATAAAATAATGGAGATGGGTTAATTCTTGATGTAAGAGCTAGCTAGCCATACACTTAAGTAATTGGCCAAGCAGTATTTTAAATAATATTGTTTCTGTGTGATTATTTCTAGGGCTAAGTGGCCGGGAACCAACAAGGGGCTCTCTCCTCCAACACTTAGGTTCATTCACCCTCTGCAAAGAGAAGACCCTGAAAGCCTAAGTTGGAGTTACTGTTTGCTCTTCATCAGAAGAGAAAAGGGAAGCCATACTTTCAAAATTTGCTGAGTACAGGGAGCTCCTGGGGAGGGTGCTCGCCTGTAGATCATGAATCAGTAGATGTAGGTGGCTGGGACCTACAGTCTGCATTATTATTTTAGATTATTTATGTGTGAGGGTTTCACCTGCATGAATGTATGTATAATACATGTGTATCTGACATATGTGTGGAGATCAGAAAAAGTTGTCATCAAGTCACCTGGATGGTTGTGTGTTCAAGCACAATTTAATGAAAACTCTGGGTCAGAAATTATGGTTCAACCTGAAGATCTGAAAAGCAAAACAGTTAGCCATTGGCTCTCACCTGGACCTCAGTCTGAAATGGTGATCCTGCCTCCTTGAATTAGAATGAGACTGCAGCTGAGAGCTGTCTTGCCCCATTTTATATCCTCTCTAGGGCTGGGATCAAAGGCGTGTACCACTAGGATTAAAGACATTCACCACCCGATTTCTACGGCAACTAGTGCGGCTACTGGGATTAAAGGTGTGTGCTTCCATAATCTGGTCTGTAAAGCCAGTGGGGACTATTTCACTCTCAGATCTCCAGGCAGTCTTTATTTATTAAAATACCAATAAAATGCCACTATAGTGTATCACTAGGTAGGTACTGAAACTGAACCTCTGCAAGAGCAGCAAGCGATGTTATCTACGGTGCCATCTCTCCAGCCCTAGGACATGCATTTGTAAAGTACTCCCAGGTGCCACTGGCACTACTGGGCTGATCCCTGGACCAAACTGAGTAGCAGGAGGGGCTTAGTAATGACCAAGCCACCTCATTAGGCCCTTAATCCAAGTTAATTAATGGAATAATCTAGCCATACTCTCAGGTCAAGCACAGACCATGTGGCAGACAAAATGATCATTTTCAGGGTAATGGAGAAACTGAACTGAATTCTGCAGCCACTTAGGTAAACGAGAGGGTTATGCTAGCCTTCCAGTTCATTTGTAACCGCTTGCATTAACTGCATTTGTCTGTTCTCATGTTCCTGTGATACTGTCAGGATGGAGCTTTACAAGACCAGGAGGTGTGGACAATTTAAAGGCAAAACTAGAAACCAGTAGAAATGACAGCCAGAGAACAGGGGTGACCAGGGCTGGATTATACAACAGCAACATGTATCCTCAACAAAACCATGGTTTCACTGTGTTACTAGAAAGGCCATCTACATTTAGCATACACTGAGTAACTAGGAAGACAAGAATGGATAGAATTTGCTTTACAAATATATGGATCATGTGCTTATCTCTTTGTAAATGTGGCATTTGAAGGGATGGTGCATTCCATTCATTTAACTATATTCAACAAGCATCTGTTGAGCTCCTCCATATATAAGAAGCTGCACTATCAACAGCAGCCACTTAGGTAGAAATGATTTCTCCATGATGCTGGATAAATAAGATGCATGAGTCATAATTCTGGCTCCTTAAAAATGAAATAAAGGCACTAGTGCAGTCCGCTTATTTCTCTACCACGAGTTGCAAATGACATCGCTGATTGGGAGCACTTTAATAACAAATAGCCCAATAAAGGTTTACAGAGTGTATCAAGGATAAAATCTATCTTGGGAGGCCATCAGCCAAATATGTAATAGGTAGACAGGGGGCTTGTGGTGATTTATCTCTCCAGCATCTGCTCCCTGAGGGCAACACCTGTCACCTGACCCCAGCCAGTGGCTTGAGGATCACAAAGGCAGACACATAGCTCAGCTTCTGGATTTTCACAGCACACTGTGTAACAAAATCAGGGCTCAGGGCTCAGGGCTCCATGTTTAGTTTTCCCCATTTTACAATGAGTCCAGGCTGGGTCTAAGTTGGAGCTTTCTTTCTTTCTTTCTTTCTTTCTTTCTTTCTTTCTTTCTTTCTTTCTTTCTTTCTNTTCTTTCTTTCTTTCTTTCTTTCTTTCTTTCTTTCTTTCTTTCTTTTTCAGAAATAAGGGTGATCTGAGCAAGAATTACAATGGTAGGGTTGAAAGGAACCAAAAGTCATGGAGTCCTTACCATCACTGTTGACCAAAACATCTTGAGAGAGGCCTTTCCCTTCTATAGCATCTCTATCAGTTCATTAGAAAGCTTCACAGCAGTGAAGTCAAATGCCTTAATATGGTACATCCTCGTGAAACAAACAAACAAAAAAGACTCACCCTTCTCCATACACTTCCTAAGGTTCATCCATAAGAAGTACTTCAGTGTCACAACATAATAACTCAATGTTGGCAAATAAAGATGACAACTCGCCGGGTGGTGGTGGCACATACCTTTAATCCCAGCACTTGGGAGGAAGAGGCAGGCAGATCTCTGTGAGTTTGAGAGGTCAGCCTGGTCTACAGAGCTCTAGTTTCAGGACAGCGAGGGCTGTTAAATAAAACCACCCCCCCACACACACGCACAAAAAGAATGATAATTCATTTTTGTAAATGCTTTTGTTCCCATGAAAATCAAGCACATAAAAGCCAATTATAGTAGAGTCATTATCCATGGAGAATTCATTGTAAAGCCACAAGTACAGGCGTGAAACTGCAGAAAGTACCAAATCTTCTATTATCAGGCTTGTTTGTGTATATACATACATTTGAGAGAACATGGCTTAGATATTATGTGTACTAAGATACTAAGGATAATTACTAATAAATAGAATAATGATAACAATGTAATAAAAATCAGAGTATGTTCTCTCAAAATGTCACCTCTCAACATAATTTTTTCCCATAAGTCATGACTTCTCACCTTTTCACTTAAAGCAATTAACAACTTCTGTTGACATAGCTGAGTCACTAGCACCACACCCCTTGTGCTTGGGGACACTATTACATGGAATAAGGGTCACTAGAAGAAAAACATTTCAATATTATGGCAGTCAATTTGACTCCTGAGACTAGGTAACTAAGTGACTAAGGTGAAGGCAGCATACACAGCGTGGATACAAACACTAGACACAGGGAGAATATTATCCAGGACATCTCTCTTAAGGAGAGGGACAGACAGAGATATCACACTAATACCAGAATGTCACACAATTTCAAAGTTACATATTTTTGGAATTGCCCATTTGATCATTTTAGAATGCAGCTAATGACAGACAACTGAAGCTATGCATGGTGAACCCATGGCTAATGGTGGACTATTGTATTTCTATGATGAGTTGAGCAAGATCGGGTCTGACGTTCTGGGGGTTTGTTACTATGTGATTGTACTGGATGTCCACAATGAGATGCTTCAGGGGCTGTTAATCCAGCTCTGGGAGCATGTGGAGGTCTTTGTCCTACACAGGAATCAGGGATTCACACACTCCTGGACAGGCATGTTTTACAGAATCCCAGATTCCTAAGAGGTTAGCAGAGATGGACAGAAAGATGCTCCATTGGTTTGGGAAGGGGGAATGTAAAAGGATTGGAAAGATCTGTGCCTGTGGCTCTCAGAAGCTCTGGCAGTGAAACAGCATTGGATCTCTGACAGGGTATGATGGTCTGTGCTCCCTAAGTACAGTGAATGATAGAAGTTTCTTCTCCGGCTTTATTCGGAGTTATTTATAATCAAAACACATTTTCAGTGTCTATCTGACACATCTAATTTTCAGGCAAGGGTTTTTAGTTATTTAATTCAAGATCAATGAATCTTAGGACAGGAGCCTTCTGGCAGTTAAACTCAAACAGTTCATCCAAGGATCTGCCCTTCACTGTTCCCAAATGTTCATCATTATAGCTCACTGGAACCATAGGGTGTTGGTGTTTTATGTAGGTTCTACCTACAACAACAATCATCATGCTGTTCGTTCGTTCATTCATTCATTCATTGATTCATTCATTCATTCATTCATTCATTCATTCATTTATTTATTCAAAAAATACCTCACTGAAACATACTCTATGCCATGTCCTGGTATAGGCCCTAGGGGGAAAAACGACAGGATACATGCCAGACAAAGACCCATCTCTCACAGATCCCCCTGAGAGGGCTCTGCACAAAGAGTTTTACAATCAAGATGTCTATTTTCCGAAAATTTTATCCTTCTTTTCCATGGGAGCTTTTTAATCTATTTTGGGACATTTTGTGTGTCTTCTTAATAAAAGCAATTCCTTTCACAAATCATCTATTTCATCTGTGTATTTCATATACAAAATACTTGCTTCATAAGAGAGGATCCATGAGGTATTTCAGGTACACTGGGCATTATACAATATTGAGCATAATTACGAACACTATCTGATTTGCCCTTTATAGTAATCTCATTGTGAAAATGGAAGACCATTTAATAACTGAGTCATGGACAAGACAGTGTCAAGATCTAGTCTATAGAATGGCACACTGATGCTGTTTCTGTGCCATAATGTTCTTTTAATTCTTCTCCATGGTTTTGTCATGACTTATGCCTCACCCCAAGCCTTCATCAGAACAGATACAGCCAGACCCCAAGGAATGCTACAAAGTCTTCTAGCCTTTGGAAGCCTCAGCTCTCACTAAAAAAATATCAGCCAAGGATCCCCATGAAGAATCTCATGGGTACAGTTGCTATGGAGTGTCCCATAAGACTCAAGCCATCTTAGTATATATATTGAGTGAGGACCTTAAGTGGATCCAAGTGACCCCCAAAACATTATAGACTATGTTCAGTGCCCTCAGTTGCATCTAAAACTTGAAGGTAAGACCCTACTGCTGATGACATCATGTACTTAAAACACAAGACTTGGAGGAATTGAGCCTTAACTGTCCTAGGAGCCTCCTTGAGGACTAGCTCCTGTTGTATCTGAATGTGATATAGAAGTAGCAAAGAGAGAAAATCAACAATAGTCCTACTTTACTGTAAATCCTGAGAATCATAACAACTCCTGGTCCTGCAAGATGTCTCTAATACTATGACAGTGGAACTTCTATCCTGGGGTAAGCAACAGCTGTCTAATTAGACTTAAGAGCCTGCTCATTAGCATGTAACTGTGCTTGTTACTGTGAACCCAGCCTACTACCCATGGCTGGAGAGGTCATGGCCCTAGAGGAGAACCTACCACTGCCATTTTCCTAAATCCAAACAATTCCTAGAGGAATCCTAAACACTTAGCCTTATATACACGTATAAGTGCAGCTTTCACTCCTAATCAACGGAACTTCTTTTAGAAATAGACAGTGGCTATTTGTGGAGATCTTCAACTGGAAAATGCAGAGAGAACAAGTGGCCTGGTGGTACCCATCCCAACCGATACCTACGATGCCATGCCTATACCCAAGGCTCAGGGAACATCTTGGAAGAAGGCTGGAAACATTGTAAAATCCAGAGGACCAGGATGTCTGCTGTTAGATATTATCTCCTAGACATGACAGGGAAGCTGCCCTCAATGAAATCTTAACAATATGGTCACTTAAACAAGTGCTTAATAAGACACCAGCTGGCATGCCAGTGTAGGTGGAGGAAATTTCACAAAGCCCACCGCTGATGAAGAGATAAAGACAAACTATGACTGCCAAGAAAAAAAAGAATTCATTTTTTCCAGGAATGGATCCCCTAGAAAGGCTATGTAATCTCAAGTAGTCACCCCTAAAAACATGCACACATAAGCAACATTAAATGGACTCAGTGGGCTTGTGTGTGAGTGTGTATGTGTTTGTGCGTGTGTATTGACAATAATAACTGGAGAAGACGAGGTCATGAATTTAACAAGGAGGCGAGGGAGGGGGAAGAGTTTCAGGGGCAGAGGGAGGGGTGGAATGATGTAAATACAGTAGTCATGTATTGAGCATGGTATCCGCTCTTTAACAGGTGCTGCCACTTTCCACAAACCCTTTGTCCTCCAGTGGGTTTGTGGACCAGCGCTACACATGGTGAGTGCTAAGACAGTATTCAAAGAGGTGAGACGCTGGAAGAAGATTTCATAAAATGGTGCCCGAGTTTGGATCTTAACTAGGTTTTAAAGGGTCCCCAGGCTGTGTGCAATTGTCAGGTGGTGGACCCTTTCAGAAATCATGGATAACAGGATAAAGTTAGGGCATCGGAGGAATGGCTCAAAATGAGATATTGGAACCTTGGTCCTCTCTTTGCACTTTTGTTGCTTCCTAGGCATTGTGCTGTGGTGTACCCACCATGATGCTCTACTTCATCACGGGCTCAAAGTTAACAGAGCCCCCTGGTAACAGGCCAAAATTTCTGAAATGGTGAGCCAAAATAAATCTTTCTTTTTTTAACTCTATCATTTTTTAATGTTTAGCTCTTTAAAAAAAGATTTATTTACTTATATACTTTATATATAAAAGTACTATGTCTTCATGTATATCTGCACACCAGAAGAGGGCACTGGATCCCATTACAGATGGTTGTTGTGAGTCTCCATGTGGGGGCCCAGAATTGAACTTGGGACCTCTGGAAGAGCAACCACTGCTCTTAACTGTTAAGCCATCTCTCCATTCCCAATTTTATATTTTTAAGCTGATTATCTCAGATATTTTGTCACAGTAGCAGAAAATTGACTAACACAAATATCTTTCAGAGTTAGTCACCTTCTCACAGGTTCTCATGGCCATGGGTAGGCTGTAATGTTTTATTTCTCCCAGAAAAACTGAGAATACCAGGAAGGCCTAGAAATAGATTGATAAAAAAGAAAAAAAAAATAAAAACAAAACCAAAAACAATCAAAACATCTACCTCTGGGAAAAGAACATAATTATATAGAAAGAAATGTGACATTTGAGAGTCAGTAATTCTACGGGGCCCCTGTGGGACCATGCTTCTCCAAGGATGTGACAGCCCCAGACATGCTGATCTCCAGCAGAAAGCTGCTAACAACCCACACACATTGTATGTGAACAAACAGTCAGAGGCAGTCAACTAGAAGAGGTAAATTTAGCAGCACAACTATTGCTTTGCTTATAAAAATAATAAAAGAGGAAAAACAGATCTCTAAACACAGATGGGGCCAAAATATTCTGCTCCAGGTTTGAAGGATGTAGACTATTTTAGCAGCCAGGCGGTGAGCATGCCCCAAAATAAATTCCCTTCACATCCTTCTTCCATAGCCCATCTTCCCCCAAACACCTCCTTGATGTTTTGCTGATGGTGAGTGTTTTCTCACACTTCTTTCCTTGTATAATGCTTTGTTATTAGCTTTAAGTTGGGGGACTTTCATTTTCATTCTCTTTGAGGAACAGAAAAGAAAGCACAGGAACGGATAGCTCAGAACCTCGCTGACTCCTTTTGACAGAGAACAGTAGGCGAACCATGGAGGAATTCATTAGGGAATGAATGAATTTCTGTCTACCATGCCACAAAACCCTGAGGCATGAGGTGGGCATGGACTAACACCTCCTGTCTTCTCCACTGCTCCTTGAAGACCCCAACGAAGCCAAACCCCAGAAGAATGGGAAGATTAAATTGTCATAACTTTCTAGGTAGAAAAGTCAGTTCAGTCCAGGCAATGACAGGATACTCACTCTTCCTTCAGGCTGTTGGTGAATGACTATCCTAACAATGGCTAACTATCACTACTTAGGTATGACGCTACAGGGTCATGGGTGCGAGCATTTAAAAGTGACAACCTCATTTAAAAGGAAGTGAGCTCCTAGTGTGGAGGGTTTTAACGCACAGAACCCAAGTGAATTTCTTTATTAAAAAGCCTATCAAGTCATGAGTAAGAAATCAGACAGATCTTGGCAGGGTGACTGTAAAGGAACCCCAAGACATACTTCCTAGGAAATGAATAAGCATACTATGTGAGAAATTTCAGTTTTGAGACCAGGTTGGCCTTGTTCATGATCCTCCTGCCTCTAGAGCAGGTGGGATGACAAGCCTTCACTATATTCCTAGCTTAATATCATGCTCTTGGAAACACAAACTACCCACGGGTGTCTCAATGGGAAGGAGCAGAGCCAGGTGGTTTGAAGAACACTGCACTATCCCATGCCATGAGAAAGAAAAGGTATCTTTAATGTTACAGGAGCATCTTGGGAGAAATTTGCAAACCTTGGCTAATCTTAAATGTTGAATTTTAAAGAGAAATGAGGGAAGACATGATTGGTCCCTTTTGGTGGTAACTGGTTTCAAAACTTTGCTTAGTGAGACACTATATTCAGTTTAAATGAGAAACAAAATGGATGTTAACTCTAGTCAGCAACTGCCCTATCTTGATGGAGTTTGCAGATACTCTTTCTCACAGTCACCTGTACCTCCTATAAAGGACACCACTTCCTGGTGAGCGTAATTCTTGCCCTGTGTGTGCAGGAGCCAGGAGTTGGTATTCTGCTCTGCACCCACTAGGTCATAGACTTAGTGACAATGCTGTCCACATCTGGTGGTGACAACACAGAAGGGGAACTCCACACCATAAATAACCCCTGTTAACACACAGGAGTAATCTTTTCAACAGCATATGTACACTCAACTCTTAAAGTGACAGCCCTCTTCCTGTAACTTTCAGCTGATGTAGGGATCCCTTTTCTACTCAGATCACTCCCTGAAGGCAGAGCTTGTTAACAGTGAGAAAGGCCACCAGCTTGAGGTAGAAAGAGTAGGATGATTCTGATGTGGATTCCTCTCTGTATGCTGTGAATATGTTTTATTACCATTGATTAATAAAGAAGCAGCTTTGGCCTATGGCAGGGCAGAATATAGCCAGGCTGGAAGAGATATATAGAGAGAGTTGGCAGAGTCAGGGAGATGCCACGTAGCTGCCGAAGGAGAAAGACGCCAGAACAGAACCTTACCCAGAAAGCCACATCCTCGTGGCAACACAGAGATGAATAGAAATGGTTAATTTAAAATGTAAAAGTTACTTAATAAGAAGCTTGAGCTAAGAGAACAAGCAGTGTTGTAATTGATACAATTTCTTTATGATTATTCAGGTCTGGGCAGCCAGGAAATGAATGAGCCGTCTCTGCCTACACCAATAAATGTAAAACTACAAAGGGTATTCCATACCTGACCTTTACACATGACTTTGTTTCATGTACAAAAATTTAAAATATCATATGAAATAATCTTCAGGCATTTTCAAAACCTGCACATGAACATGAATGAATCACACTATTAGCTGTTGGTTCCAACCCTAAGACACCCCATTTTGTGTATGCAAATATTCCAAAAACAGAACTCGTCCAAAAACTTTTCCAGTCCCAAGGTTATATTAAATGTCCAAATTTATTAATTCTGAGAGTAAATACCTAGAAGTTTGGTTATTTCAGTAGGTTTTATCTGTTGCTGTTTTGCTTCAACAAAGAATGAATGAATGGAAAAAAGGAAGGAAGGAAGGAAGGAAGGAAGGAAGGAAGGAATAACTGCCACATGGAAATCTGACAGATTCATTCATGCAATTCCTCATTCAGCAAAGATTTCTTTCCACATGACAGGCAAAAATCTATATCCTGAGGATGCGGTAGTGAGCAAATCAGCCCTGGTTCTGGGTTTATCCCTCACTGGGAAACAGCCAGAACTTGGAGAATGCATCCTTACCAGACTTTCCCTGGCATGGCTTAGGTGGGGGCGAGGTGTTGGGAAGCAGTCCTTGGGCATGGCTGGGCTGTAATTCCAGCACCGCCCAGCTCTCTCTAGTTGTTCTGGAATGCCTGACTCATAAGCATGGTACTGGAATGAAGGAGGTTCTTTAGGCAGGGCACTTAGCCCAGCCTTGGCTTCAAGGGGGCACTCAAGAAGTGCCTGGTTCCCTTGTCTCCTCCTTGGACAGAACCTGTGGGCTTGAATATTATGGTAGGAATGCTAAATGTGCATCTGAAACAACCCATCTAAGAACTGATCGTGGATTCAGTCTGTTTCCATTTCTTCACATGTTCAAACACCTGATTTTAAGAGCCGAGGAGAGGATGGATATTTGAACATTTGAGCAAGAAGGTGACCAGGAAGGATGGTGGTGAGGACCAGAGGTGAGCAGAGAGGCAATGATGTTAAGAGATGGAGGCTCTCCAAACCATGTCACAGGAAGAGATGGCTGAAAGACTAAAGCAAAGGAAACCGGAAAATGGAAGAAATGTGTTGTACAAACTCATAATGACATAAAGACAGCTAACTTTGGCTCTTCAAAAGGATGACAATGTTAACAACCCCAGACAACTAGCAATGAGAGGCCTTTGCAAGGAGCTAAAGAGTGAATTTCCTGTTACTACAGGTATCCAAGGACATGAAGATACAGCCCCTCAGAATGAGGCTCCAAAGGCATCTCCAGCGTGACCTGGGCCACAAGAATTTTTTAAGTTTATGAGTGTCAAAAGCTTATGGCTCTAATGTATGTGGAGAGGCAATCAAATAGCCACAAAGGTGGGCCGCTCCTGCCTCACCTGGGAGTTGCTCGTTAATCCCCAAGTGACAGCCCCTGCCCTTACAGATCTCCTGCCACATTTCTCCCGAGGAACCCATAGAGTTGGCCATTTAGTGGTTAAGAGCATGTACTATTCCTGCAGAGGACCCGAGTTCATTTTCCAGCACCCACATTGGTTCTCTCACAAGTACTTGTAACTACAGCTCCAGGGAATCTGACACACTCTTCTGGCCTCTGTACAAGCCCCCACCAACACACACACAGAATTTAAAAAAGGAAAGTAAAATTTGGTCAATGGAGGCTGGAGGCCAGAGTATGGTAAGTGAAGAACTGTGTGTCATAGCTGCCTTAACCACAGTGATCCTGTCTGTAATAGCCAAACACCAAACAGACAACCAAGCTGATAGTCTGTATGGTGGACACCTTCTGTCTGCCTCTAAATCACAAATAGGGTCAGAAACCTGGAGATTGGGCATCATGGAAAGAAAGATGTTCCTCCTGCCCCTTCTCCCCTGACCATGGTAAACAGGATGTGAGCAGTCACTACAAAGGAAGGAGAGGGACGGGCAGTGGGGATCCTTTCTTGGCCACTGGAGGTTCCTCAGGAGGGGGACAGTGGACTCATGACTGCATCAGATGCTGCAGCTACAGAACAAACCAACCCAAGTTGGCAGCACCAAGGAACTACAGCTGTTTCATTTTTCTCGTTCCTGGTTCTGGAAGTACCTGGGCTCTGGTGCACGACTTCTCCTTAGGTCTCTTCTGAAGTTGCTTATCAGATTGGGGCTGTGTCTGGGTCATCCAGGAAGGGTCTCTACTCTCGTGTTCATTTGTTGAGCCAGCTCCGACCGCTGACTGGAGAGCCTGCATGTGGCTTTCCCTGACACCTTGGCTTTCTCCCAGTGTGGTGGCCAGGTTCCAAGTTCATCTTATCCCAAGGGCGAGAGCTGGATGGAGGTTGTACTGCCCGCAGTTAACTCCAATGTAGGAGGTACACAGCTTCTGCTACATTTTACCCATCGGACACAAGTCACGATGGCCGGCTACACTCACAAAGATAGCCAGCAGGCCAAGCCTCCACACTAGTGGGCATGACTGAAAGTCCCATGAGGTACAAACCCACCCTAGAAACTACACTCTCGTTCCTCTGAGGGATGCACAAATCACCTTCCAGCCTGGGGATTCCCTCCACTGTGCCAAGCTTTGGGCTGAAGAGCATTACTACAATAGATGTGCTCCACCTTTGAGAACCTTTAGGAAAAGAAAATCACGGAACAGCTGAACAACAGTGCAGGTTCCTCTCTTTAAACAGACCGACTCTCTTTGAAAAAATGATTTAGGATGAAATACAAATTCCATTTCACACAAGGCAGAGCCTGGCGAGAGATTAAAGCATTGCCTGAAGTTATGCATCCATTTGCTTGGAACTCTGGAGCCAGAAAAGCCTGTGTGTGCCCTACCATCTCACACCCGCCAAGGGCCACGGGGTGGGTAGGATGTTTTCCGTGGTACCATCTCCCTAACGTCTACTCAGTCCTCAAGGAGTCTTCTCTCTGAGCAACACTTCTAGACATGACTTGCTGACTTTCCTGGATTGCAAAATAAAAGCTTTGCTCTGTTGAGAGCTAATCCTGTTCCCTGGCAGAAGAATCTGGGGTAAGGTTCTCTTGTAGCTTCCAGTTTTGCAGTTGTGACAAGTTTGGAGCTTCCTCCTGGGTCCCCAGACGTCTGGCACAGGGGAGAGGTGGTAAACGTTAGAAGGAGGAAGGTGGATATGTTTTGTGATTTTCATAGACCTGAACCTAGCGCGAACTGGGAGCCTCTACCAGCGACTGTGCCAACACATTACGAGGCTCGGAGATCTAGAGGGCCAAGTCTGAGTACTTGCCTTGAGGGGGACAAACACAAATGGGCACATTCCGAGGAAGGGGATGGAACATGATAAAATCTCTGGGGTTAGGATGTACTTCCCAGGACATTAGGACATGTGAGGAGACAGACGAAGCAGGTTAGCCAACGGCTGCTAGGGTCCTACTTGTCCTTCTCTACCCTCAGCTCTTGGGAACACACTGGCCCAACTTCTAACCACCAGAACCTGTGCACTCCTTCCTGAGGCATGACTGTTGAACCAGAAGAACTCCAAGGTGTGTCCACTGTGCCTGTGATTCTCTTCCACAAGGACTTTAAAATCCCATTTTGGCTTCTAATTCCTCAGGGGCTAGGATTTCAGCATGCGAATTTAGGAGACACAAGCATTCATATGGCACCCCCACTTCCTCCATTCTGAGTACTCACATGGGTGCCTGTCTTTTGAATGTCACCTTAGGCAGACCACCCCAAAAGAGGTGACCCATTTTTCACAGACATAGAAACTACTGACATTCTGTTTCTCCAGTGCCTGGTCCATCTTAACCTCAAATGCTAGGCTGACTTATTAAATTTAATTATCTAAGGCTGAATTAGAAGTAGCCACACAAATGTCCCTCTCCTTCGGTCAGTAGATTGTACCCTCTGACCCTGGTTTCAGACAGGACACTGGCCCCTCTGCAGAATTATTTTCTGTCTCTAGCTAGAAAAGGAGAGTTTCTTTAAGATGCACAGACCAAATGTCTTGCTGCTTATTGGCTCAGCTTAAGGGTTCCCAGGGAGATATAAGTTCTCAATAGTTATCATTAGAAATCTACAACTATTGTGTGAAAATGGCACAAATTGATATTTAAAGGAAAATTTCCAACCCCGGTCTCCCCTTTCAGTTTTAAGAAACTTGTCTTCAATTTTGTCTCAAACATTTTATTGTGAACATTTGCAAACATCCAGGAAGGTAGGAAGAATTTTAGAGTGGCCACCTACAGACCATAGACCCAGCATTCAAGTGATGAAAGTTGTATTTTATTGTTTCAGTATTTCCCATGTAGCCTGGCCAGCATCCATTCATTAATCTGTCATATTTTGGTGCATTTCAAAGCAATTTACAGAAATTAATGTATCCCCTCATGTCTGCAATAGGGAGGCTGAGATTGAAGAATCAAGAGTTCAAGGCCAGCTTGGGCTACATACTGAGACCAGATGTCAGACAAACTAAAGCTATACTCCTTCCCATTCATAGACTGATAAATATATCATTAACTACAGTTTATTTTTCCCTTCTTTGAGGGCTACATTTACCTATAGAAGGAAGTCCACAAGTCTAAGTTCTACTCTTGGTGATTTGGTCACAGCCATACACCTGTGCATCCCACTACGACAAAGCTAAAGACACACCATGACACCAGGAAGCTCTCTTGCACAGTTTCTTAGAATCCTCCAGGCCCATCTTGCCTCCTCACATCCACATATCGTATTGCTACCACTATGGAATAGTTCATGCTTGTTCTAGAACTCTGTGTGGAAGCATGTGCTTTGATAGAAGCCTTCTTAGCACACGACTTTGAGATCCATCCATATTGTGGAGTATAGATACACTCTTGGTTATATGTACATACATGTAAACATATATCAACACATGTAGACAGCTAATACATTGTGCAGATAGCAAATACTCAATGATAAACTCTCTGGGTCAATGTTAATGAATTGGCTGGGTTTCTCTCTGGGAAAAGCCTTGTAAATTTTGATCATTTTTTTTTCCTCAGATACTTACACTTACGTGGTATTGAAAACTTCATCAGGGAAAGAAACTTAGCAAAGACCAGTTACTCGTAATCTCCCCTCTCATCTCTCTCCAAAGTGGAACTGTGGACTGGACTAAGAAAAGGATGGGGTGTATGAGACATCTCTGTGGGTCTTAAGGGCTCATTGCCAGTCCTGTCTCTTCGAGTGTAATGGAAGAAATTCAGCTATAGTAAGAATGAGGGGGAAAGCTAAGGGACTGAAGGGAGTGATGTGCTCCACTGTATAAACAGCCATGTGGAAGATGCGGGAAGCCAGGAGGTCTATGCAGCATCATTCTGGAGTTGGACAGATTCCTTATTACAGTTAATAGTCATAGCATCAGAGAGAAGAATTCCACACTTGCCTCTCCTGAGACATAGAAACTGAGATAGGAAAAACAACAACCAAAAACCAACCAACCAACCAAACAAACAAACAAAAATACCCCAGGCCCTTGCACTAAAGTGAAAGTTGTTTGTATTAGGGTCATTGAATGGAGTAAGAGTCTTAATTTCCAACAAATTCTGTCACTGGAAAAAAAAATCCCTCACCTGCCATTTATGTTCCTTTTTTTTTCAGTCCCTTAGAAGGTGAATTTTAGTAGGTAACTTTTGATTTGTAAATGACCCATATAAAGATAACACGTGAACACTGCCATATCCATCCAGTGCCTCAGCTTACTTTAGGCTTCCCTAGGAGCAGACACCAAGACAAGGATCTGAGTGTTTATTTAGTAGGCTATCCCAGGAAACACCGGAAGGGAACAAGCAAGTGATACAGGGACAGGAAGGCACCCAATACACCATACTTCTTTAGTTGTTACCACTGGTAGGCTTTCATCATCTGAGGAGAGAGCTAGGGAGACAGTTCAGTGGTTAAGAGAACTTATTGCTCTCGCAGAGGACTAGGGTTCAACTCTGAGGACCCATGTGGTGGCTCACAACCACTCATTACTCAGTTCAGGAGGCCCAACGCCTTCTTTTGACCTCAACAAGCAGCAGACACATCCTTGATGCCCAGTCAGAAGTTATGACAAAATATCCACCCACATCAAAATGAAATAAATAAATCTTAAAAGAATGTTTAAAAAAAGAAATCAGCCCTTAACACCACAGGATATTAGAGTGAGCAGGTGCCATCTGTAAAAAAAGGAAGAGTGCCCTCACCGTACCCCAAATCTGCAGGTATCTCTTCTTTTTATTTTCCAGATTCCAGAAATGTGAGCAACAGTTTTCTTTTCCTTAGAGCCAAGAAGTCTACAATATTTTGTTACAGCAGCCATATGAGCTAAGACAGCAGGAAGCAGAGTCTGGCACAGAACAAATCCGACATCATTTGAACCTGTTCACCACCATTCGGCTCTTCTACATCACCCGCTGGGATTCATTCCATACATACGACTTAGCAGGCAGCATCTAAAGCTCCAAATCCCCACCAATCGTGATCACTCTCTGGATTTGCCCAGAGCAAATGAACAAGATTTCTCATATGTGGAATTCCTGTTTCTCTATAAAAGACACATTTAGTGGCTTATTTTTATACCCATAGGCTGTTCTTGTGTGTTGTACAAATACTTGGGCAGTTAGAGCTATTTCTATTTTATTCCTAGATTTTTATATTAATATCTGTCAAATTCACTATACTCTTCTCATGTCTCCCAAATCAGAAAAGAATCAATAGCATGAATAGTAAACATCACAGCTCACTATGTGTCACTCCCTGAGTCCCTGTCTCTGAGATCACTTTGTCACAGCATGTGCCCAGGAAATGGGTATCCACTCAAAGCTAAGCACGAGATGTGTGTAAAGGACTTGGTGCTCTTTATAAACTCACTGCTGTGAATCCTCTCCGCTGCACAGAGGAGAAGCCAGAGTCCCTGAGATGTTAAACAGCTATTTTGCATGAGTGTCAAAGTCAGGATTCCTCAGGCCTACATCCCTTATTGTACCAAGGATTATAAAATGTGGCATACACCTTTAATCCCAGCACTCAGGAGTCAGAGGCAGGAGGATCACTGTGAGTTCAAGGTCAGCCTGGTCTACAAAGTGAGTTCCAGAACAGCCATATAAAACAAAGAAACGCTGTCTCAAAACAAAACAACAATAAAAATCTGACCATCCCTTATTTTTTGGTTTCCTCATGACATTAAGACAAATGAATAGCAAACCACTGATAAATCCAGCGTACTCTTTGGCTCCCAACCCTTTGCCTCTTTCATTAAGGTCTGCAGCACTAGGTGGTCTGTAGCCTGTTATGTTTCCTGTCTCAGTTCCTTCTCTCTAATCTCAAAGGTGTGTCGGATCTCGAAGTCTTACTATTGGGCCAGACCTGGGAGTCCAAGATGAGCTCTGGGTCTTTACATAGACAGATAAGATACTAGGCTAGAATAAAATCATTTTTGTTCCGTGTTTCTAAAAAGGACTGTTAATATTTAATTCAGGGATTTTATTTTTCTATCATAGAAATGAATGAGAACATATCAGAAGGCTCAATAGCAACCATACAACAAACTAGACATATTTATATTTAATGGGTTCTCTAAAGTACAATGTGAGCACTATTTTCAACTTAGCTAGGCCTGGCCCTAAGTAAACGAGGTAAAGGAGGCCATCAGTCTATTGGCCACAGGAATCCCATTGAAGGAAGTCTCTGTGTCTGTGAAAGTCTCTGTGGTGCATAGCTCAGCTCTGCCCTCTTTGTCCCTCAGGCAGACAGCTGAGACTGATTTCGGGATCCTGGAGAAATTACAAAGATGCTCTGGGGTGGCGGGGAGAGGATAAGCTGGGTCTCATCTCCCAGACACAGATCACCACCTTCCAGGTCGAAGTGTGACAGAGAGAGCTGCTTACACCCTAAGGTCGTGCCTTATTTCCCTTACCTAAGCCATTCCTGCTTCTAAGCCTAAGGAGAGACATAAACTTCACATTTCTTTGAGTGACTCCCATGAGCTAGACCAAGGGACTTGCATAACTGAGCACACCCAACAAGCCCCAGAAAACTTGTGAAAACCCAGATGTCTGGGTCTTCTTCCAGAAGTTCTGATCTAACAGGCCACAAATCCGGCCAAGAAATAACTACTTCTAGAAAGCCCTGAGGCCTAGGCTGCTCATGGTTCTGAGGTCCCTGGGAACGCGTGGATAGGGGCAAATCAGTGCACTTTGCCAATCTAGATTTGTAGGTATGACATAAAATTCTACTGTACACATCACCAAAGCCAGGGGTGTCAGACTTATCACCTTGGCTAGTCTGTCCTCATTCTAGCATCTTCTAGTGGTGGGTTCCAGAGAGGCTTCTTCATACATTGAAACATCAGCTTTGCTTTATCTAAACAATGAGATAAGCTATGCAAAAAGATAACTTCCTAGTGAGAGATTCAAATGAGTATCCCCATTACCCTGTATAGATTGCTGCTACAGAAATGACAGGGGAGAGAGCAGTAAGACCCAGAGGGCTAGAGACATGAACCAGCATTTGATCCTGAGCCAGGAGGGAGATGGGATCATCACTGCTTAGGCAACACAGGTCCAGCCAAGAGGTACAATGGAGCCAGAAAGTGGTTTTCCCTTGGGTGGACCCCAAAGTAGGTGTTGTCAGTCACCCCATTTCTGTTCTTATGACCTCTTCAAGTAGGTGAGGATGTTGCCCACCATTCTGGATATGCCTGAGGTGCAAGATTTGGTGAAATTGTCCATGGATGACATGGGCTGGTATGCCTGGGTTCAACCCTGCATTGAAGCTTCACTCTTAGACTCAAGGGAGAAACAAATACAGGAAGTAATGAGACTGAAAAGCAGAAGCTATGAATCATGAGACAGTATTGAAGGATGGAGTTTTATATTATGTGTTGAGAGGAGGGGGCAGGAAATGAAAAATATGTAGCTCACAATCCTTCTAATCCTGGGGATTACATTAGATGTATTCAATGTGGCACAGGGATGGTCAGGGTTGGGAACAGAGAGGAAGTTTAAAAGTAGTTGTTGGTTAAATCTTCTTTCCAGGCCACTGAGGCTTTGGTGTCAGGATCTAGAACAGGGAACAGTAATAAATATTTCTATGAAGGGTTAAAGAATAACTAATTTTGGCTTCACACATAATATTGTCTGCTACTACTCAATTAAGCCCTAATAAACAAGAGCAGTCACTGACCACACATAAATGGGTGTTCGTGATTGTTTTCTAATAAAACTTTATTAATAAAATATAGTTAACAGTGCCATTTATCCAAGGGCTCTACTTTGTTGAGACTGACTTTAAGGGAAGGGATTTGGAAGAGACTAGAAGTAGCAATCCCTCCAATTCCCCTCACCACTGTGATTCTGGACTTGCAATTATTTACTTACCAACTGGGCATCATAGGACACCCATCCCTAAGCTGGAGGCCTGAGCTGGGTGCATTTATTTCAAGGATCAAACTGTTCCAGTCAGCTAATGAACATCAAATATTCTGAAAAGCCAAACATGCTTTACAAATAAGCCCCCAAAGCCTTACATCAAAGGGCGGTTTATCATCCTTTGCCTGCTTTTCAGAAGAATTCCAGACACCACTTACCAGATTATGTTAGAGAACAGTTTATTTTTAAAAAAGAAAGGTCTCAATAAAATGTCTTGCAGATCTTAAAGGGATGTCAACATTAGGAGAAACGCAAGGTAGATGGCCTTTTCCTGGCGGAGCCCATGTCTTTTAAACTTGTGATGACTCAGAGTAGAAAGCCCCCTACTCCCATTCATCCTGTTTGTCTACAAACTGGCCTCTTTGGCCTTCTGAAGCCAGAAGTCCATTGAGTAATTCCTCTATGTATTGTCTTCTCAGTGCTTGACCTGTGAGAACGGTGCCTTGTTGCTGAACTAGCCTGAATACAGTAGCTATCCTCCGAACAGTCGGAATGCTGGCCAGGTTCTAATGTGCCTAAAAAACCTTATAGACTGCAATTGGTTCCTGTCAGTCTGTCTTCTTTTCCATTTCTTTAAGGAACACAAAGTTAGATGCAACTCATTGAATGCGCACAATGACCACTGAGGACCCAAGGATTCTACAAGACCCATGCCATGCTGTTAGTGATTTCACAACCTGTAAAGACAGCACTTTCATCTGCCCCTTACAGAAAGGAGGCGATGGAGCTCAGAGAATTTGGATGCCTCTTGTCACATCAAAGAGACTGAAAATGATGGACTGGGATTCAGGATTTCCTCCAGGACTCTGATTCTGTCCATACCATTAATGATCTCATCTATACAAAAACAAGTATTGTTTTCTTCCAGTGAAAAAAAAAAGTGGAATTTGAAACTGGGAGAATTTCTACCTCAGTGATAATCTTCCCAGGGTGAAAAGAAAAGCAACGCCATCACCTTGATCAGGTGAAGCCAAGGGCTGAAGCTAAGCTTGAAAGATATCACTTGAATTATGATTTTTCTACAGTGGCATGCATTGCCTTTTATACTAGTTATGGGTACTATTGCTATCATAAAACAACACAACCAAAAGCAAGCTGGGTAGGAAGGGGTTTATTTAGCTTATACCTCCATACCATGGTCCATCACTGAAGAAAGTCAGGACAGGAACTCAAATTGGGCTGGAACCTGGAGGCAGGAGCTGATGCAGAGGCCAGGGAGGGGTGCTGCTTACTGACTTACACCCCGAGTTTGCTCAGCCCATTTTTTGTAGAACCCAGGACTATCAGCTCAGGTATAGCACCACCCACAATGGTCTGGTTCCTTCCACATTAATAACTAATTTTAAAAAGTGCCTTACTGGTTTACCTATAGCTCAATCTTACAGGGAGGGAAGGTATTTTCTCATCTGAGGCTCTCTCCCCTCTAACAACTAACTTGTATCATGTTAACATAAAACTAGCCAGTGCACCATTGTAAAAAAATATACATAAAGTTTATTTTTTTTAACTTTGGAAAAAATTAATGGAGTAGGGATCCAGCTAGCTATTCACCAGACTTGTTTTCTCTCTCTCTTTTTTCCTCCATTCTTCTAATTCTTCCACTCACTAGCCTCCTTGTACTTAGAAGCTGCCATATGTGTGAACTCTAGCCAGTGGAATCTGAGTCAAAGTGACCAATCTTGCTATGTCCAATTTCCATTTTTGAATCCTCAATGTAAAGAAGCACCAGGCCCTGGAAGCTAGATTTGGAGATACAAAAGTCACTAGGCAATAGGAACAGAAGTTCATGGATCACTTCTTACAATGAGGCCAGCCAGGGACCAGAATTCTGCCTGAAAAGAAAGTTTCTGATGTAAAGCCCCTATGTCTGCCATGATAGCAGCTCTTACCCCATCTAACTACTTCAGCAGGAAAGGTTGACATAATGAAAAAGCAGAGCACACTAGTTTCTAATTTGCTCCATATAAGGATGTAAGCAGCTGCTATTTTGAACCATTAAGGAAACTGCAGCCACAGTACTGGGAAGATGGTTCAGTGGGTACAAGAGCTGGCTGCATAAGCACTGGGACCTGAGTTTGAGTCCCCAGCACCCATGTCGAAACCAGGCATTGTCCTGTGTACCTGGAAACCCAGCACTGGGAGTAGAGATGGGAGGAGCCTGCAGAATTCTCGGGCTAGCTGGCCTTGTCAAAATGGCAAGCTTCAGGTTCAGTGAGAGGCCTTACCTCAAGGGAATACGGTCGAAAGCAATAAGGCAGGCCAGCCAGTGTCCTTCTTTGGCCTCTGCAATGTGCAAGTAGGTATGGATAATCCTTCCTACATACAGGCACATGTATACAACATACACATACGCCATAGAAAAGAAAAAATGCAGCTGCAAAGGGAAGTTAGCAGAAGTTTTGTGGCTTTAACTAATAATGTATGGCTACTAAGTCTTTAAACTTAATTTTTTTCCTGGATTCAAAACCGGCAATGATAACATTGAGGTAGTTACAATTGATTTTTCCTGATGTTTACATGTATTTGATAGAAATATAGTCAACACATTTTTTTAAATTTTTACCTGTTCAACCTTACTTTTGCAAGGTAGCTGCTTGAAAAATCTAAGTGTGCAATTGAGCCAGCCTTATTTGAGTTGGTTCCTATTGATTCTGTTCTTGACAATGTGAGACTCTGGCTGCCCATGCACATCTGTACACGTACACACTGAGTGTCTACAGTGAAGGAATCCCACCTTGCTTCTCCTAAGTCCCATCAACTTGGGTAGGTTGTTTCTCCCCATTTGGATCTTGATCTTTCATGTGAAAGTTTAGAAGCTGAGCCTTCTGATGTTCCGAGGATTGGTCATATCCAGCCCGACCTTAAACTAGTCAGCTGTGGTGATACTGTTCAAATCTCTAAAGAGTGGGATTTTGCTCACAGCCAGAACCTTGTGTGAATTTTGCTCATTTACATCCATGTTCTTATCTCCCACCATATTTACTCATTGAACATACTTCATCCCATTTCCGTCGCAACTACTTCTGGATCCCTCTGCTATTCTAATAACTGCTTCCTTCCTAAGCTATGTGGTTTCCGATCATTCCAGAACAGCAATCGCTCTGATAGACCCTCTGGACACATTCCCTTAGGACAATCTTCTGCAAACCTCACCTTGGTCTTGTAACATAGGTCCAGATGTCTTTCTTACCTCTACAAACCTTAGGCCCAACTAAGCTAAGGGGTGGAGTGAGTCTGGAATGGAACCTCTCTATCCAAAGGGCATCATTCCAAAGCCTATCACTTCAGCTCTTTTCTTCCTTCCAAAGTTTATTTCAGAGAGAGGTACCCTAAGAAGAAACTCATTTCCTTAAAATATCAAAGAACTGAAAACGGGGATGATGGAGGTTTCTGGAGACCAACTGCAAAGTATATAAATAAAACTTTGCCAAACGTACATAGAATTATTATAAAGAATGCATTTCTGCAGCAATTGTCCACCACCCTCAATATTACATTTAGCTAACTTAATTTTCTGTGGATCAAATTTATTCAAAGTGAAATTTCTCTTAATAGGTCATCTGAATAAACAATTTCAAGTGCTATTTGCCAAAAAAACAATATGTTTCCAGGCTTCAGATGAAATCGGCAGTGTCAGACTAAGAAAATAGCCTCAAAAATTCACAGAGAGCTGGAACAATTGCACAAAAAATTGGAGCCTGGAGGTCAGTCTTTACACTCGGTTTGTGAAGGAAAAAAAATGATAGGTTTCTACTAAAACCAAGGGATATGAAATGTGCCATTCTTGCAAAAATAAAAAATGCCTAAAATAATATACACTAAAAAAGTGGCAATATCATATAAAGACTAAGACACCCCAATACTGCCAGACCAGTCACATAGAACATTATTATTTCATAAGAGGCTCTGCACTCTGCTTCTCCTGGCCTACAAATGGGGTGCTCTAGACTATTGGTTATCATGATATTTTATTTGTGTTTGAATAAATCAGGCTTGCCCAAAGATCAGAGTGCAGAGATAAGCCACTAGAGGTCAGGGAGTGGTGGCACACACCTTTAACCAAGGACTCAAGGCCATCCTGGGCTATACAAGATTGAATCTGTCTAAAACAGAAACCGAGCTCACACAAAGCTGATCCCAGCACTTGGGAATCATGCACCTTTTAAGGTTGAGACAGGAGTAGCATGGCGGCTGGGTGGAGAGAGGACTATAAGGTGGAAGGAGACAGTGGCAGGAGAGGTCTGGTGGAGAGCATTGCAGTCTGCAGTCACGTTGAGGACTGAATGACCCCTTTGTTTGTCTGAGCCTTGGTAGAGGTAAGAGCTCTCTAGCGGCTTGGCTGCTTTGCTTTTCTGATCTTCAGCTTGAACCCCAGTCTCTGTCTCTGGGTTTTTATTATTCCTGCTAGAGCTGACCTTCAGGGAGAAGGAAAGAGAGGCAGAGAGAGAAGAGGAAGAGAGGGACAGGTGTGGAAGGGGGAGGGAGGAGAAAGAAGGCTGAACCACTGTGGAGCTGTGCAAATGCAAGGAAGTTATTAGGAGAAGCAGGAGGCTGACTTGGAGTCGAAGTTTGGTCAGTCTCTATTCTGGAAATTTCTCTGAATTAGTGGGTTTGTGTAATGGAAGGGATGAAAACTGGAGTTCTATTTCATAGTTGAAGAAATGGAGCTCTGAGAAGCAAACCAGTTCCATGACAACAGAAGGAAATAAACATCCTAATTCTACTGCTAGAGGCCAAATCTATAGGCTTCCTCTACCGGCCTCTGAAACGAGGACACAGTCTTGGAACTGAAAACGGTGACAACGTAAGTAGTAACAGACTGTGCTCTGTTACATTAACTCTTGCCTATGACCTTGACACCTTGCCTCACATGGCTACAGCTCAACTGGCACCCAGCATGCTCCAGTTCCTGTGCAAACAATCACCCCTCCAAGCACAGAGGGAACCCCCATCCATAGTCTCTGTCAAGGCAGGGCCACTGCTGGCATCACAAATAAGAAGGGAAAGAGTCCAGAAACCGCAGGCTCCCTTCCTCGCTCTGACACCAAGACTTTTGAGAGCAGACACCACTGTATTCAGCCAGCACAATGATATTCATTGTGTTCAGAGCCTCTTAAAGGAAAACGGACAATGATTGGTGAATGGATCCGCCACAGCTCACTCCAGCTAAGTCCTCCCACTCAACAAGTCAGAGGTAGAGTTCACACAGCAGCTCCATACCCGGACCCACAGTTTCATTTATTTTGGTTTCCTCCAGTCAACTATGGTCCAAATATATTAAATGGAAAATTTCAGACATAAGCAATTCATAACTTTTATTATAGTACATTGCTATAATTACTCTATTTTATTTGCAGTCATTATTATCATCTCTATTAAATTAAAGGTTATTGTAGGTATGCATATATAAGAAAACTATATATGTGTATATATATGTATATATATATTTACATATATAATAAATATAGTGTTCTCTGTGCTTTCAGATAGCTACTAGGTGTATTCAGAATACCCCCATGGAATGGGGGTCGATGGCACAATTAAATTAATAACAGTAAATCACAGCCTTATCTGTGATTTGGCTTTTATTTCTGTCCCATAAAATACCTGTTCCTCTTCGGAAGCCCTGAGCCAGCTATTTCCTGCACACCCAGCATGCTTGCATCACACTACTCTTAGTCATGGAGGTCAGTGGAGGTGATGGCGCTGCTACCAGCCTAGGCTCTTCTGAGCTTGTCTGACAGATAAGAGCACTTGATTCTCACAGTCAGCTCTGGACCAATCAAGAGAGTGGGCAGCTGACAGACATAGACTGACCATCTCTTGTGGAGGAGTAGCCATGGCACTGTGGCTCCAGGAATCATCTGAAATGGGGAGACAGACACCTTCCAGCATCCATGGGGAGTTCGCAAGTCAACTCCTACAATACTACTATCATGCGAGGTGCCCTAAACGGTGCATACTCTGTGACTGCATACTGACTCTGTGTCAGTACCAGTTCACACTAGTGAAAGAGCAGGTGCTTGCCATAATTTCTGAGGAGTTGATGGGCTAAGATAACCTGGTTACATTGCCCACAGCCCAAAGGTCCCAAGCTAGAATTCAAACCTAGGTGTGACTCCAAGATCTAGGTTGGAAGGCTGGAAAAGGAGATCACAGAGACACACATCTACTCTTCATTCTTGAGATGTCTGCAAGTGAGCTAGTAAGGCAGAAAATGTGTCCAGAGACCACTGGAAGTTTTGGACCATCCTGTCCAATCATCCCTCCCACGCTGACAAACATGTCTGAGGACCTCTGCTGCCCAATTACAGCAGCTACCGGCCACATGCAGTAACTGGATATTGGACACATGGCTAACACAAGGGAGCATCTAAAGCATCTGCATGTTTTATTTATGTTATTTTGGTTCATTTGATTTAATTTTAATAAATTTTATGTGTATGGGTATTTAGTCTACATGTATGTTTGTGTACCATAGATATGCCTGGTGCACATAAAGGCCAGAAGAATGTATTGGATTCCCAGAACTGGGGTTACAGACACGTGAGTGCTAGGAATCAAAACTCTGGTATTCCGGACGAGCAGTCAGTACTCTATCACTTAGCCTTCTCTCTAGCTCGAGCCATTTGATTTAAATTGTCACTGAATATTATCATCCAGGGTGCAGTTAGAGACATTTCACAAAAATGGCATTCAGGAAAGGAAGTGGTCCCCACAGTTTGCCAAGGGAGGGGAGCTGAAAAAATTCAGGCCCCAACACGCTAGAATGTGAACAGGGCTCTCTGCTTCAGGCATGAAAATCCTCCCTATAGCTTAGTTCAAAGTCAAGGTCCCAAAGTGAATCCCTTTAGTCTACAGATGAGTAAAATAAGAGTATCAATTCTGGTACCATATTCCTTTTGTAACCATTATTTGTAATTTTTATGAGCATATAATAATTGTACCTAATAGTGGGTTTAATTATGACATTTCTATACATGCACAACACAGTCTTCCTGGTACAGCATGCCCTGAGCTCTCTTTCACTGCCTCCTCTCTCTTCTGAAAACCTTTCATCTCTTCTTCTCTGGACCCACCCCCTTTAACAATTCCAGCAGAAGCTAAGTTTGTGGATTTTTTTTAAATCAATCTGGACACTTTTGCTATCTATGAAGCTGAGCCATTTCTTACCTTGAAATGGCTTTCAATGTCCCTGAAGTTTCTACCCCATCTCTGTGAGGAAGAAATTCCTAATAGAGTAAGTGATGCCACTCAGGGCAAGACTGCCTGCCTTCTTCCTACAAACAAAGCCACACCAGCAGGAAATAGAATCCTTCCTTCTTCACCAACCCTGCAAACAGACACACTCAATGAAGGGTTTTCATCACTACATCGCATTGCACGTCACTCTTTCCAACACAGAGGTAGAAATGAGATTTCTACTGCTGTGATTCCCGTCTTCCTATGTCCTACTTACCACTCACCTCCTAACTGAAGATATCCATTGAAAACTGTTTGAATACCAGACAAGATCTCTAACAGAGTCCTTGGAGTAGAAACTGCACCTTTCCTCTCCTGTCTGTTCAGGCCAATCCTTGATAAGTCTGTGCTTTTCAGCTCATACATGACTATCCACTCAGCAAGGCCATTCAGACCCATCATGGCCATTTTCATTTATAATTAATATAGCTTGCACGTGTTTCACTGGCCTTTGAAAGTGTTCCTTGTGAGCCTTTAATATCAGCACACAGAAACCATTCCCCCTCCAATCTGAGGCCCATATGTTATATAGATTTTTTGGGTAGATATACAAGTATCTGGTCTTCATTCTTTCCATTTCCATTTGAGAAATTATTATTAAGATGCTTGGCATGGTAGGAAAAGATCCTTCTACTCATTTTTTTTTCAAAAAAGGAGTAGACACATGACTTCTTGAAACACTTTCCATATCAAAAGATCTAAGGCCTTTGGGAGCACAATGACAACTCTCTATCCCCATCTTTAGATACATAATCTTTACATTGTTGAGTTCTGAGGCCTTTGAGAGAATCAAATGTGAGTTTCTGGGACATATGCCCCAAACATCTTTAAAATCCCTCCAGATTAGAATTTAAAGAAGAGACAAATCACCAAGTGAAGGCGTAAGTCATAAACAATCCCACACCAGTTGGGAATTAAAGGGGTATTTATTTT
>LOEQ01001063.1:89981-119797 GCA_001685075.1 Bramus lutescens
CCCCAACACACATACTGTGTTTGATATGGAGATTCTTCTTGCAATATATTGAGTGTGACAGCATTAGTACACAGGATCTTTAGGAGGTTATTAGTTTATGAGGCTGGGATGTCATCACTGAATCACAGGGATAGTATTAATGTCCTTATAAAGGGACCCTAGAGAGCCTTTTAGCTCTTTTTCTCCCCAAAAGATAAGGATACAAGAAGACAGTAGCCTGCAAACCAGAAGAAAGTCCTCACCTGACCCTGACCTGATACCTTGATCTCAGAATTGAACTCTAAGGAACTCTGAGGAAGAATATTTTTATTGTTGTTGTTTAAGCCATATAATTCATAGTATTGTTATATTTAGGATACTTTTAAATTTTTAATATGATTATGGTAGATACAAGGTGAATTTTGAAATTCTGTCTTTTAAATTATTTTCCAGGAAGACCAGTGCTGCTGGTCCAAATGCCACTCTGAGACAAGAGTTTCACACATCTTTAAATGATGTACAAGTGTGTTCAGAAAAGGGTCTGAGTAACTGCACTAATTTCCCCCAAGATGCAATTCAGAAAGGAAACTGCACATGTCTGGGAAGTGAGTTCTGCAGGAACTCCAAGCAATCCTTCCCCAGAGATTCCCAGTTTGGAAGATGGGCTGAGCAGTCCCAACGGAAATGTGGAAGTGAAATGGCCAGACTGGAAAGGAAAGAGCTGTGGTTCTACCAGGTGTGGGTTCCATATTGCAGGAGGAAAGTCTCAGGGGCATTCTTCTCTTCATGAGGCAACCCTAAAGACCTACAGGTTGTTCCCTCCATGAGCAAGAGCCTACTGGGTCTATCAATTATTGTATAGAACTCAGGATCAAATACTAAAATCAAACTCATGCGCCCTCTTTGCCCGAAGAGAGGAAGAGAAATGAACTGTGGGTTTCTCAGACAGCAGAAGCTGTTAGGGCAGCCAATACTCCATCCATTCACCTAAGGGCTACAACCCCAGCTCAGCTTGTGCTAGCAATAGTGCAATCAGACTTATAGGGAGGACAGTCTCTAAAGATGGAGACAAGGGGGAAATAGGAAGGAAGGAAGGAAGGAGAGGAGAGATGATATCAGATAGATTCATAATTCACTGAATGGAATGTGGACCTCACATTGAAGTGGAAACTATATTACAGATGGAGGTTGAAATACCTTAAATACTACTTCTTTAAATTCTCTTCTTTGCCTGCCTGACTAAAAATTTAACCTACCAAGAAATTTCCAGTGGGTTTGTGAATACTTATGTCTTTCAATGTTCCTAAAGTCCAAAATAATTCTCTATATTGTAGAAGGCAAATAAAAATACAAATACAATGGAGATTAACTAAAACTTTATACATCGATGAGATTTTCTTATGTCCATGCTCACCAATAAGATAGTCACCAGCCACGAGTAGCTATTATTCACTTAAATAAAGTTACTTAACTGGGAAATGAAGCTTCTATTTTCTCTTAATTAGTTTAAGCGTATGTTTAAATAACCACATGTGATGGGTGCCGAACAAAAGTTGGTTGCATCCCTTAAGGCAAATGTTTCATTTCAAGGCCACGAATCAAGGTAGAATCCCTATTCTACTGGCATACTTCAGGGGCAAAAGAGGCATAGGGTGAGGTACTGGCCTTTAGTTAAAGCTGATCAAGTATTACACCCACAGATAAACATGCGTCTTTCAAAATGACATTTGAATAGCTAGTGAGAATGTTGTTGCTTTCCTAAAGTGACTTGCTCTATAGAAAGATCATTTGAAAAACAAATAGCAAGAAGTTTTGTGTTCCCTTAGTGGAAGATAAAGATCAGTGGACTCTTAAAAAGTTTGATCGTCCTGCTCACCATAAACTAGGTAGAATTGTGTAATCTTCTTAAAAGCATTCCAGAAAAAAAGTTTTGAACACATGTTCTAAAAATGTGTTAATGTACTGCCTGAAGAACAACATGATTAATCAGCTGAGCCAGGATGAAGATTCTTTGCATAACTGGCTATGACTGAAAAATCAATGACATAACTTAGAAGATCTCACTTACAGTGTGTTTCTACCATTTGATACATGTGCCTTGCCAAATTATCTTAGGCATTAAGCTTCAAGTCTAAATGAAATACAAAGTAGTCAGAGTCAAACACGTATTTCTGGAAAGCCACAAGTTCAAAAATGATTAAGTGTATAGAGTCATGTCTACTCAATAAAACAATGTTCAATCATGTTATGGTATTCATTAAAATCTAAATGTCTTGTTTTACAAAAAAGTAAAAGCAATTTTAAAATCATTTTTTAACTTTTACTTTTACCTCTTAAATTTATGTTTCTGGATTTTATAGGGCCTAAAGCTATATAAGTTTCCTTCTTTAAAATATAAAATAGAAATACAAAATTTGGTACAAGACCCCTGTAAAATACATCATTTTTGCACCTAATAATAAAGTATTAAAGACACACAAATTCACATTGTACAGAAGAACTTTCAGATTCTGGCTTCAAATGACTCTATCCAACCCAGCTAAGCCACGCACTGCTGGTATGCCCGTGACTGTATTTTCCACACAGAGACCACATCTGACCCCTGCAGTTCTGACTAATATGTTCCTTCGGTTCTTTTAAAACTCACATTTTGCTTTCAATTGAGTAGAATTTGACCACACTACATCACTTGGCTCCTCAAAAGCACAGCCTTTTCCATCATCCGTGCTTGAATAAACACTCCAATTTATTGCTGGTACAAGAACCAAACTGCCTGCAGCATCCCACTGCTGCGGAAGAGGGCAGGGACTAAGACATCCCCTCATCCTGGGCTCTTCTTAATTCACACCAACGACAAAGTCATCAGGAGAGACTCTGAGGGAGGAGAAATGAAAAGCAATTATTCCTCTGTGGTCCTGAGGACAAGGCTCTTCAAAAATAGGAAGTATCAAGACTCTCTCTGGGAGGGGTGAGGGATGACAGGGACCAGGGACAAAAGGACATTGATAGTGAGGAAAAGCAGTTCACAGCCTCACAGAGAGTAATAAATGCATCTCTGGATGACGGCTTGAGTGCCCGCCGTGTATAATTCCCATCACTTCACTTTGGTCACGGGCTTCCTGACAAGGTTATCCTTTTCTCATCGGTCTCTAGGAAGGTCTTGTACAGAATGGTTCAGCAAATGTCTACTGCAAAACACACAATGTTAACTATATTGGAAATGTGATGTTTATACTCAGCACACCCCTTTAACATCTCTTCTCCCTTAATTTGAACCAACCTAAGATTTCCATTCTGGAAGTGACTCTTCACCACACCCCGTCTACCGATTCTGACAGGAAGCTCCACCCACCCATGCAGCCTGCAAGGAATGCATGGGCAGCCGTACAGTTTGGAGGTCCCGCTAGAGCCTAGTGTGGATTTTTTTTGGGGGTGAGGCCTAGTGGGGGTTTTCAGGAGACATGATGCATGCTTTAAAGGAGACCTGGTATGCTAGTCCCTCTTCTCTCTCTCTTCCAGTTCTCAGTCACCATGAGCAACTTTGCTGTCCATTTGTGTCGCACCATGATACATTACCTCACCACAGATGCAAAGCAACTAGGCAACTGATAACAGAAAGCTGCAAACTTAGGCGGCACAACAAACCTTTCCTCTCCACAAGTCAATCACCTCAGTTGTCTTGTTACAGTGGTGGAAAACTGACAAATGTACCAATAAAAGGCCATCATCTCATGGGCCACGATGATTGGTTCTGACAGACAGTTATAACTGAACCAGTCCAGTTTTCAAGAGAGATCTTTACCCATTCTTTCCCAGTGAACATGAACCAGGAGCTAGGAAATCCCAGAGGCTTTGAGTACAAGAACACACCAGGCACACCAAGGTGACCATGGACCAGGTCAAGAGGCAGGCAGTCAAGGCCAAGATGACATCATACATTGGCTTTGACAGATGAATGAACCCAAGATGATCATGAGCTTTTAGTTACATGTTGCAATTATTTCTGTCTACAGCCTGAGCCAGTCTAGGTTGGTCTTTCTGTAAGAGCGATGGAAAGGCTCCCATCTGATCCATGATTCATTTTTTTTAAGTCCCATCTCATGTAAAATCTGATGAAATCTTAAAAACTAAACTAGCATTTTTTTGAACAAATGTCCCTGATCCTGTTATGAGTAGTGAGCCTGTCAAGTGCCATCTATGAAACAAAGGAACTAATCTGCCAGAGATTGGCGGGCTACTGTGGACTAGGATGACTACAGGGCAAAAAGAGATTAACCACAGGTGGAGCTGAGGGTAGACTGAGTTCATCTCAGCACAGCTTCCCAAATACTCAGCCAGCCTGGGCAGCCGGCAGCCAGAGGCCAGCACAGTCAAATGATGAAAAGCCTCAAATACCACTGTGGCACTGGGAAGCGTTCTGGTTTGGGTTCCCCAAAAACCAAATTTGAGAAGACAAAGACCTGGATGTAAGTAGTTTGTTCTGAGGGGGAGAGGGAAGAGGCCGAGAAAGATGGGAAAGCAAGACAAGAGGAAAATATACCATGATGCATCATGGGGACCCTTACTTCTAAAGAGGCTCAAGTCTCCTGGACACTTGGTGATGTATCCGGAAAGTCTTCCCAAATTGTCCATCTAAAGGATGAATGCTGTTTCTAGAATCCTACCAGTGTAGAGTTACCCCTAAACACATGAACTCTGTGAACTCCGGCCTGTATTTTGAGGGAGTCAAGCCAGTTCCTGCCCATCGAGAAAGAGTTTCAGAATGAAAGAAGGCATTCCCTGTCATTTCAATGGGAGTCTGAATTCCTAGTGATCTGCCCACTGCGGCTGTGACAGGAACCCAAGGAGAGCAGACAGGGTGTCTAGAGGGAATCCAAATGATGTCATTGACCAGAGGTAACCTTGGCCTTGTCTTTGATGCAGTCTCTTGGAGCAAGTGGGAAGATGCGGTTGGTGCAGAGCCACAATGGACATTCTAATGATGTTTTCTTCTTTCTCTCCTCTTACCATGGAACTTGACTCCAGGAGGGAAATAACCCCCTTGATATCTCACAGAGAGGCCAGGATGGTGGTGGCGGGGGCTGGTGGAACACTTTCTGTTTAAACACAAAGTCACTATGCTCTCACTATTCCCTGCTCTTTGGGTCACACACACACACACACACACACACACACCTATCTAAGCTGGAAACTGAATCCAGCAACAGGAGATCACTCGGGGCTAATGGAAAAACAAGATCAGCTCCAGATCCTCCTGCCTCAGCCTGAATCTCAGGTCCATCAAGAGGAAAGGCAAGCTGGAGAAAGAGGACACTACTGAGCCTGACAGTGGCAGGCTGGAGAAAGTGGGGTGCTACCCACCACCATCTACTGTCTGAGCTGCAGGCAGGATTGACTGGATCACACAATTCAGCCGGGGGCAATATCTTCCCATACTGACTTTCAGAGGACTACATTTCTACTCCTGCAGTTCTATTGCTTGTTTCCCAGGATCCTGACAGGTCTCTGAGGCAGGCTTCCAATGACTTCCCCTTGGAAAACACTCATTGAAAATGAAACTCAATGCTTCGTATTGGGTTTCTGCCACACGCACCTAGCCGTGAGCTCCTGGTCCTACTCTGTGCAGGCTGCCTGTTTCCGGTTTTCCAGCTCACATTCTGTTTCCCAAAGTTAAGCTGAGCTAGTCCCTTCTGAATGCCATGAGACAGCCTGTCCATCACAGCTCCCATGGCCATAAAGTAAGAGTAGACAAGAGGAAGATAGACACAGGGACACGTGGACACACGTTATAAAGGGGTGATAACACAAGGGCTTCTGGCAATGAATGGAGTATGTTGTCTCTTCCAGAATCATTATCATCTCTCCATGACAGAAAGGTGAGTGGCTGGTTGACAGCACAGATGTCACGCAGAGTGGGGTTGGTACCTGGCAGCCTCCATGGTAGATAACATGGCCACTGCATCTTTCTCAAGATCATTTCTACCCGCTCCTGTTGTACCAGCAGGAGGTTACTGAGAGAGCTTGCCTTCACTTCATGTGTGGGCCACTGTTGTTTGCATGTGGCCTGTCTCTGGCTTGGGAACAAAAAGAAACCTCCAGTGAAACATAAAAGGAAGTCTCCTGATAACTTCCAGGTAGGAAGGCTCTCACTCGTCAGATAGAGCTGTTGGTGTCATACATTGCTTTCCTTCAATGTGAAGAGGGGAGGCCTGGACCCATTGTGGTCATTTTGCCACTATGGAGAAGCTGGTTTTGAGATGAAGCAAACACAGGGGAAAGGAGAGAGAATGAATCTGGCTTCTTGACATGCCCCTGGATCTGTTCACTATTTGAGCCTTGATGTCCCCATGCTGTACTAAAAATATCTGTGATGCCAACACCAGGCAAACAAAGCATTTCAGCTGTTTTATTATTTACAATATGAAGTGCCATGCCTTCTCCTCTGGCACAGCACTGCCATGAACCAGCACACTGTTTTCTAGCTGGTACCTGTGTATTTCTGTCCCATGTGACCTTATTGCCATGGGAGCTTCTGAGAAGCTAGCCTGCTATGTATGAACTGTCCCACAGGTCTGCCTCCCCAGACAAGAAGAGTTTTCACAGAAAGCAGTTAAAGCTCACCAGAGTCCCTCTCCTCCTTCTCAGGGCCCACATTTGGGTCACACCGTGCCCGTCTGTTGGGTGAGGGAGAGCACGCTGTTCATCAGGGCAGCCTGGCAGGCAGCTCTACATCATCATAGCAGAAGAGGGGAAGGAGCCGGGGAAAGGGATGCTCTCTGAGAGAAACATTTGCCTCAGGGATGCTCGCTGAAGCCATGATGGTGTTATCAATATTACCATCAGTTTTCTGTGACAGCCTGAAGCCACGTGAGCGGCTGGGGGCATCTGAGGTGCTATAGAAAGTCATTCTTTGTTGCGTCCAACTCCCAAGGCTACTCTGATCTGTCTCTGGTTGACCTCTTCGCACTGATGACAGGAATGACAGATAAGGACTCACTGAGTCAGAGGAGTGCATCTCCCCTGCCAGAGGAGTTTCCGTTGAGAGGAAAGAGAGCACAGACAGCAAATAACACCACCAGTAATGGTGTCTCACAGGCCTCTCCAAAAGTCCAGAGAGGACGGGGCTCTCCTAACTATTTGATGGGAAGGAGTAAGCCAGCAATGCTATCTTCCTCTGAGGTAACCAGGCCAGCTCTTTGCAGAGGATGCGCAGGTTGTGAACTGAGAGGGCTTTGTTTTAATCACTGGTTCTTTGTGCTCGGGCCTGGTCTGCTTTGCTGTACAATCAGCACCGCTCTTTTTACTGTTTCTTCTAAGCACAACACAGACAAAACTCTGGTGACGTCTCCTCTCTGAGGAGATGTGCAGGACATCATGCAAACACATGTGCAGTCTTGCCCCATTAACACCCATCATTTTAGCTATGCCCACATCATGCCAGGCATAGTTAAGAATTGACATTCCCATTACATGTAAACAGTTTGCTTAATATGACAGTGACATTGTGAAGTGTTATTGCTCTGCCTGAAATGCAAAAGAACTATCTTAGAACTGAGTCTAACAACTTGCCAAAGGTCATAAACAACATGTTGAATCCCTGCCTTAAGTAGACTGCCAGTTACACTGAGTCTTATATCAGCCTGATAATGGTCCTTGCAGATTTAAGGTGATTACCCCAAATTCATGGTGTTTTTGAGCAGAGGAATGTAGCCTGGGTCCCCCACCTTTCACCTCTAACCCAAGGTTATTTCACAGGCATTTTAGTCCCTTATCCAGATATCTGAATTCTGTCTGACCCACCTCACTAATGATGCTTGCATCTGAAAGGATGCAAAGAGGGCCTGGACTATTTCGGTTTTGTATTTTGTTGTTATTTGTTTGTTCAGATATGATAGGGGATTTAAAAAAAGACTTTAAAATGGTGAAGAAAAACCAGCAAAGCTAGAGGCACAGCAAATGTGGATGGTAGAATTTCACTGGCAGGCATCTGAATGACACTCTATAATATTTTCAAATGTCTCTGAATGATTGAACAGTTTCATATAAGATACTGGGGACAATGTTACTAAGGCTTCATTAGAACATTAATATTGATAATCCCCCTTTTGTAATATCTAGAAGTACAGCAAGGGTCATGGCCAAGTTCAGTGTACACAATGAGCCCTTCTAGGTATAGCCACACCTAGCTATGTGGTCAGTATGGCATCACCTGTCTGATCCTTAAACAGGACAGTGTACTGCTGTTCAGAAGAGATTCTGAGATAATTTTTACTCTGCTTCAGGGTCTTGTGACAATGTCCTGGTACTCACTGTAGCCAAGCACCCTGAACACAATCATTGCTGAATAAACAGACATCCTGGTGGATAAACAGGCATCAGGCAGTAGGGAACATCTTGCTCCAGAACCATGCCTATTTGAATCCTTACCCCCAGGACATCTCCATTCCTCCAGCATCTCAAGATGTACCTCAACTTCAGCCCCTCTTCCAGAGAAGCTTGTCCCATCTTCCCATCAGAGATACTGTAGGGCTTTGCCTCAAGAGCAAAGCCACACAGACAAGAGTACTCTCTGAACTGGACAGAGCCATCAAATGATCCTACCCAAGGGCAAATTCTCTCTCTGCAGCTCTGTTTTCAGTACTTCCTTGGGATATCACTGTGCCCAGGAAAACCACCCAGTTAATTTGCTTGTGATTGGGGGTCTATCCCTGCATTCACATTAAAATGGAAGTCTTCTGGTGAGCTGGATTTATTGCAAGCGCAAGCACTAGATGGGCTTTGATGCAATCTGCATTGTATTCCACAAACCTGACCTTGTGCTTCATCATGGCTGTATAGCCTCCAGGCCTGCTTGATTTTCTCTGGAGATCCCTGAAAGATTGTGCCTATAGTGGGAGAATGACAGTAAGTCAAAGCTCATTCGTAGCTCCCTCCTCATCCCTGCTTCTCTGGCTGAACCTCTATGTCCTACTATCTAAAAAAATGACATACAGGACTACCAAAGACTTTGCCATTTGTCTTGTTCCATGGCCTTTCCATGGACAGGAAGAACTCATGGGAGATGAAGCAACTAGCTGGAGAAGAGCTACAATCCAGCTCCTGGAAGCATGGCTCCCCAAGACTGTGAACACTGGCACCAGTGTGGTCTCAAGGAAACTAGGTGCAGACACAGGTAACACGACGGACAGGGACCTTCCCAATGAAAGTATCAGTATGGTGGAAAAGAGGATTCCTGGCCCAGTGTCAGACTGATCATCCTTTAAAGTACAAGTGGAAGGATGAGGGCAGAAATAAGAACCTCACCCAGAGCTCTGGGTTGATGGTCAGTATTGTCCAGCCTCACCCAGGAGACAAGCCTCTCTGGACATCTACGAGGAAATAGAGATTGGGCAGTTGAAGTAGGAAGCCACAGGTGGGCAGCATCATCCATGGAACGGGGTCCTGCACTGACTACGAAGGAGAGAGTGAGCTGAGCATTCAAGGCCTCTCTGCTTCCCGACTAAGGATACAAAGTGATCGGTTGCTTTGATATCCATGCCACAATGGACTGCACCCTTAGGCCAGGAGTCCATTTAAACCTCTTCTTCCCTAAGCTGATTTTTCTCCAGGTATTCTGTCACATCGGAAGAAAGGGAATCTAGGTATGTTTCTAGGAGTGATATGGGTTGCATTGCTTGGTTCCACAGACTGATAGTCTGCAAAGGGGTGTAACTCAGACTTTGGAATGTTTCCACAATGCCATGCAAAGGCATCTGGCAGAAAAAAACATTTAGAAAAATAAATCCTACAGGAGGACTCACACCAAAAGTGAAGTCATTTTCAGCCCTCTTTGCAGGTGTACTTGGGGGTCAAGGTTTGACGTTTCAGAGGAAAACAAGATATTCCTATGGTCTCCAGAAAAAGCAGGCAGTACAGAGGAATCCAGGCACCCACTGAGCCCATTGGCCATCCAGGAATCTATTGCCTATTTCTCTCAGCCTGCAGCTCAGGGGAGGATAAATTAAGGAAACCTTTGTTCAGCTCAGACTATGAATTTTTTAAAGCACTCCTGTCCGTGGTTATAGACATCTCTTTGAATGGCTCACAAAACAGGAGAAAGTAAAAGCCCAGTTCCAAGGCTTACTCCTTCCAGGATTTCTCTTTAAAAACATATGTATGCAAATGATGTTAAAAAAAGACCCAAGTGACTTTTTCCCCAAAATTGAGTTTTAACCTTTGAAGTTCAAACCTGAGGACAGATTTGGTGGAGGAATAGAATTCTGGAGCTTAGATGGTCCTTAAGAGGGTATGGTAAGTCCAAAAGAAAATTATAATGTAAGCAATTCCAGAGCCTCCTGGAGAAATATTAAAAGGGAATACCAAACAGGTGAAATTAATACTAAAACATGTTCATTTAGCCTGACATACCCAAAAAACTGCCATTTCAATGTGTTGTAATTACAAAAAATCATTTTATCAACTTTACTTATATATGATTTATTATGTAAAATATTAACTTATGATATGAAATTCACTCATGTGAAAGCACACAATTAAGCCTGTTTAAAAGAATTTCCAGAGCTGGGTAAGGTTGCTTTACCAACATCTAATTTAAGAATATTTTCATCATGGCAAAAAAGCACCTAGAAGAAATCCTTCTTTGTTACGTACTTGTGCACCCCCAGGTGACCACTAACCTGGCTCTTGACCTCACAGATGTAGCTACATTGTGGTGTAGGAGGGTCTTCTGTCTATGTGTTACTTTCATTGGTTAAATAAAGAGACTGCCTTAGCCTTTTGATAGGGCGAACTCAGGTAGGTGGGGAAGACAGAACAGAATTCTGGGAGGAAGAAAGCAGAGGCAGAGAGCCACCCTCCATGAAGCTGCCAGGTAGAACATGCTGAATCTTTCCCGGTAAGCCACGAGCTCATGGTGACATACAGATTATTAGAAATGGGTTGAATCAAGATGTGAGAGTTAGCCAATAAGAAGCGAGAACTAATGGGCCAGGCTGGGTTTAATTAATACAATTTCTGCGTGGTTATTTCGGGGGTTAAGCTAGCTGGGTGGCGGAATGCAGTTGCTGCTCCATCTACAACAACACTGGACATAGCCTATGCTTACAGCATGGTCTCTAGTGAATGACTGATTTAATTTAACATAGCATATTCAATGCTTCCCATGTTGCTACACACATTAACTTAACACTCCTTTTATGTGCTGAATCCATTAATGGATAAAAAGTCACTAATAAGCTATTTTACATTCTTGTTCTGTGGGAAGCTTACAAAAGCAAACCTCCCATGGACCAGTTGAAGACCATGTAATCCATGTTGACAATGGTCATGCCTTCTGGACTGAGTGCACACAGTCAGTCTCTCTTTATCACACTAAATAAAAGCCCTGCAAAGACAGTCACTTGTCCAAGGCCACATGCCTGCCAGTGGCTACATCTGACTTTAAACCCGCATGTTCATGGGCCCATCCTATGCAACATACTTCATCCTCATCGACACTAGTGGGCACATGGAGAAGACCAAGATGAAAATCTCCTTGAACAGCATTCTACACCACGGCTGTCATTCTGCTTTCATCCAAGGCTCAGACCCTGAGACAAGGTGGGAATCAGCCATAATCACCCTAAAGAGAGCTGCGTATGAAGAGCCAAAAGAAAAGAAAAAGAGGAAGGGAAGAAAGAGAGGGAGGGACCTCCTCATACTTCAAACAGCTGAATTCCAGTAGTGTCTACTATTGATGAGCAGCAGAAGTTAAACTGACCAGTCACCGTGGAGAAATAGCAGAACTGAATTCCTTAGGAAGAAAGACAATGTACAAGTCCCCTGCTTTAGAAGGTAGTTATGGAAACAAAATGTAAATACACCTAGGAATGGGAGACTTGCTGGGTAATCACCATTGGACTTTTATCCCTTAGAATAACGCCCCATGAATCCCACTCTGTGGATCTAAGGCATTTCCCACTTCTGGGAAGGGCAGATTCACCCTTTCCTCTACATACAGGAATACTTAGCGGTAAGCTGACACGTATATGGCAGGAATGATGTACCAGATGGCCTTCTGAGTGTTCTGCTTAGGGCAGATTCAGCTACAGTATGTGGCTCATAGCAACCTGTGTGGGGACTGTAATCATTATTATTATTGCTATTATTTTCATGATCTGCATTTAAAGAGGAAAAACCAGCACAGAGGGGCTAAATAATCTCTTGGAAGCCACAGAGCTATTATGTGGCACAGCCCACATTTGATACCAAGTATTTATCTCCAGAATTCAAGTTTCCGACCATGAGGCTACTTTTGCAAAGACTGGACTATACCGGCAGCCTGACCTCACCCAAGAAGCTTACCTCTCCTCAACAGAACCCAAAGAGTTTCCACTGCATGAAAATGTCCTCCTGAGCCTTCTAGCTCCACACATTTGTGGCCGCCCTGCCTACAGGGCATAAAACAGAAAAGCAAAATTCCTTCCTTTTGTGTATGAATTATTATCACTTGTCGCCACTTGCATGAGCCACGGGGCTCCGGTTTTATTGAACTGGAAGGAGCTACTGAGTCTGTCACTGAGGAATAATAAGACTCTACCATCCTTGGAGCCATTGGCCTTGTCCCCAAACCAAGCCCCAAATCCATGGTGCATGAAATGCTTTCTTAGAGATCCTCCTCTGGTACAGTCTGGCGGGTGATTTTCCCACCAAAGGTGAGGTCTCTCTGCTCCAGTCTCAGCTCGGGGAAGAATAAGAGAGGGCCAGATCAATTGTGAAGGCCTGTAGCTACAGCTACTTGGAAGGGTGAGACAAGTCAGCAAAATTCAGGACTGCCTGGGCTTACAGAGTGAGTTCAAGGTCAACCTGGGTAACTTGGTGGAACCCACTTTCAAACTAAAAGCTCAGTGGTAGACTGTTTGCTGAGCAAGCATGGGTTCTGGGTTCATTCACCAATATAAGAATGAAAAGGATTAAGAACAAAAAGATTCTTCAGATCTATCCATTCATGAACATCTGCATGACCAGACAGAAGCAGACACATCATTTGTGGACAGACTGCAGGGTGCTTGGGGAACATGTCCCCACTAGAGTACACTAGGAAAGCCCTGGCTGGAAGCTAGCCAAAGTCAGGCTAGATGCAGGCAGGCACATGCTCAGGTTGTTCAAACAGTGTAAAAAGTCCTTAAGTTTATACAAAAAGCAATTTCACCTTGAGAACCAAGAACACCTGCCACTCTGGGATGGAGGAGAGCATGGACCGTGTATCGGACAAAAGAAGGTCTAAGCTCTCAGAGTCCCAACCACTCCCTTGCCGTTACTACTCACAAGGCCATGGGACATGGACACAGAACACACACACCACAGCTGGCCATGGGCAAGCCCCAGTTAATCAGGTCTCCTTTCTCTCTTACTTAAACCCCACAAGCACCATACCAGGAACAGAGCATTGAGATGTCCCTCACCTGCGAGGGCATCCCTTAACACTCAAGCCTTCCTCTTATTGAAGATCCTGCTTTCTTCTCCCACGGGCAGGCTTGGTTTTTCCATCTCCTCTATCAGCTTGGGATAGCAGGAGTCATTCCACCACTTTCTCTCAGCTCTCTTCCTGCCAGATTGAGCAACTGAAGGAGGGGCAAGGCATATGTGAGTTCACACACAGCCACAGTGCTCAAACCTACTTCAAGACCTCAGAAGGTCATGGCCGGTGTACACCTGATTCCAATAGGCAAAGATGCTGGTGAGTCCAAATTAACATTAATGAAACAATTAGAGCAGTGAACGTCAGACTATAGGGAAGGATACTGAAAACCCAGAAGATTATGATCTGATTGCCGAGAAAGCTCAGGGTAGAATCGAGCCGTGTCAAGGTGACACCTGGCAAGTTGTTTACATGTGCCATATATAAACTGTCCTCAGATCCTAAATACTTTCTTGCATGTCTCTTCTTTGTTGAGCTAGAAAGGTCTTGGAAATGGCTGATTTCCATAACAGAGTGATGGGAATGACATTTACCCTCAATGTTTGAGGTTCACTCATTGAAACTGGCAGGACACGGTCCACACCTTGGGATATGTCAACAAGTCCCCAGGAGATATGGAGCTTAGTTACAGCCCCTTCTCCACCTACAGGAATAGGCAGATGACTCCATAGGCCATCTGGGACAATGGTCAATACCTTCTATAAATGGCACCATTCCAGCTGCAGCCCTGGGGGACACATGAGGAAAAGGGTCATTGCCTAATCCTGTGGGAAGACCAAACATCCAGGAATTGCTCCACATGTTGCCGCATGACTGACCTCGCCTGACTCCAAAGGCAAAGTACCTATTGCATAATGATAGAAATCTAAGTACACGCTGCTCCTCCCAGGACACTGAAGAAACAAGTGCAACTTCCGTCTATAGCTTTGAGGCATAGTAGAAGTTGTGCATACATCTACTTTAGATAGAAACTAACCCATCCCCATATTGGAGGATCCAAAAAAATGTATTATAGGAACTCTAGACAAGAGTTATTGAAAAATCCGTGGAGTTGCTGGCTGCTGGTTTCCAGAGTCACATGGGACAATGTCACATGCAAATGAACACAGCAAGACAACTCAAAGGGAATGTGCAGGGGTTTCTGGGAAACATATCCCTTATTCCATCTGGAGGAACTTTTTTAAGCTAGAAGAGAGGTAAGGCAGGAAAATAGAACAGCTCTAAGCAGCTATTCATTGGAAAAGATGAAATAGAACCACTCTGCCAGCTAGCTGGTTTCGACAGATGACAAAAATGACTAAAATCAGCTGTCTGAGTTAATTAGCGCCTATTACCATTGGTGGATTACTGCCCTGTCACCACCATGGTTTTTTATTCTTGTTCCAGGCTTTGGTGGCAAAGCTATTCCTTCCAATAGCTAGCTGTTGGGACCCTCCAAAGCTAAGGGTATCCCCAACACAAAAACACTTCAGAGTTCATCCTGCCTTCTATCTGCCCTTCTGCCATACAAAACTATCTGGCTCCATCTCAAAGGCAGTTATTTTTGGCCCTGACACCTCTTTAATCTTGGATCCACAGCTATCTAGGGTAACATTTGCTCTGGCTGACATGGCCCGCCATATCCAGAGGAATGATACTCTCCCCATAATGGTTGTAAAAGATAATGAGGAATTTATTAGGAGTTACACACAGCACTCTGTGCTGTCTTTGATGGAATCAATGAGCACCATAAGCTTCAAATCCACAGAATTGGCTGCAACCACTAGGCATGTTGCCTAGGTGTAGAGAAAAAACATTAGGGGGCGTGTACACAGCATTAGCAGTTCAGAACATGGAAAAACTGTGTGACTTCCTATAGCAAGGGAGGTGGGACTAGCTTGGCTCTCTGGTGGCCATGTAGAAAAACATCATTCTGTGCCAGATGGAGAGAAGACAGATGCTGGAGAAGTGCCCACGTCACTTCTATTCCATGTTTTGCTTCCCTGCACCTTTCTCAAAGGACTGTCCCCAGCATTTATTTATTTGTGAATTAGAAGGAGGAGATTTCATCAGGAGCAGACGAGGGATGAGAAGCACACTCAACCTGCAGAGGGCCAGTTTGGTGGGAAAATCCCCCATCTCATTTGCTCTGCAATGGGATGCTCTTGAAGCTGTATGTGCGCGCGCACACACACACACACACACACACACACACCCTAAGATCCCAGTAAGGTTAAGTCTCACAAGCCCACTGTAGTACTCAACTTAAGAGCATTTAAGCATTCAGGGCTAAAGGGATGGGATGGCTCAGTTGGTAAAATACAGGCTTTGAAAGCATGAGGACATAAGTTCATATGACCAGCAACCATGTAAGAGACAGTTACGACAGCATGTGTTTGTAATACCTGTGCTGGGGAGGTAGAGACAGGTGAATCCCTGGAATTCATTAGACAGCCTGCTAAATTCAATGATAAACCTTGCCTCCAAAACTAAGGGGAAGAATACTCATGGAAGACACCTGAACTTGACTTTTGGCCTCAACTTGCATGTGAATGCTCATGTAGGCATAGAGATGTTCACTTGCTTTCCATATATGTGGGGAACATGTGAATATCTGTATATATGTATGTGTTTATATTTATATACATGTATGTATACAAACATGCAAATGTTAACACACTCCCCATATATGCATGTGTATCACATAACCCACATGAAACAGATGGTATTTATTTGCCCTTCTGCCTCACTTACCTCATTCCCTCTGTCTGCTTCCTGGGTCACCTCCTTATGCTAAAGCACTAATCTGAATGCCTGTTTTTAGGAAAACCCAAGTCAAGCCATTGGCTGAACATGCAGGATTTAAATTCACAAGTTCTTGTTTTCCTTTGCTGTCTGTGGCTTATTCCTCCAGGGACACTTTAGCTTTCCCTTACTACCCCTAATATAGAAATAATGGGCCTAAGAAAATACAAGGCAGGAGGAGAACTGTCTACAGCAATGAGAGATCATACTGGCCTGAGAGTTGCCTGCCATAAGGATCCCACTGGTTCTTTAGGATAGCTTTCCCTAAAATCTCTTTGATTGCCTTACCTTTCCTTTAAGGAGTCAAATGGAGTTTCTATTCTGAGCACCACTCAATACCTTCAAAGGCAGCAGCATGTATTAAGGTAGAGGTAATAGATAGGCTATCAATTAGTGATGTCTGTAATGGCACCAAGACTGGAGACTGGTAGCTATAAGCTAAAGCACTTATACCACGTGGAAAGGTAAACTAATAAATTAAAATTGAATTCTAATATATAAAGATATGCAATCTTAGACATTTTTATTTTCCAGCTGAGGCTTTAGTTTTCTCTGTGAAGTTAATGTCTCCTAACTAGAAGACATTGTAGGATGATAGGCAGAAGCCCTTATCATAGTCCCTGCTCAGTGAAGTTCAGTTCCCCTCTCAATGAAAGCCAGAAAGTTCACTTAAATTGAGTTTCAGATTTATTAAGCAAAGGCATTATTTGCCAACACAATTTAAAGCATCTAATGGTAAAGGATCACAAAATGACCATAATCTTTTTGTTGTTGTTTGTCTTTGTTTTTTTTCTTGCTGTTGGTTGGTTGGTTGGTTTGGTTTTTTCTTTTATTTTTCTTTTTCTTCCTCCAAAGTTGAACTTTTCCCTCTGGCCACACCTCTATTCTGGTTGGGGTAGTTCTGTAGTGGAATTTAACCCTCCAGGCAAAGACATCTGATCCTAAGTAAACCCAAACACACCCTGTAGACCCTGGTGGCCATAATTCCTAGGTCAATTAAAAACACAGAAGAACAATGGTGCTGAGAAAAGGCACTGGCTTTGATGAAACACTGCTTTAAATAATTAACCAGCAGCGATGCAAGTTTAGGCCCTGTCCATTAGCTGATTGTCCTATTTAGAAAATGGGACAGCAGCCCAATCTCAGGAGCCAATGCTCCTAAGGTGTATATCTCAACCATCAAGATACTGGAAAGTTGTGCAAATGAGAAGCGACTCTAAAACCTTCTGCAAACGGTATAAGCAGTGGTTTGGAAAATATGCTGGAAAGCTAGCTGCCAAAAACCAAAAATGAGAGCAATTTCAGGCACTTTCAGTTGCCAGAAAATGTACCAGAGGCCAGTCCTTAGCCCACTGTAGGATGGGGCCTGGGCACATGGCTGTTGAATGACTCAATGGCTGCTGGCCCTGCACATCACCCTCCCATGCTCAGAATGTGCACAGGATAGCATCGGAGGAATGCAATTAGGAAAAGGAGCTCTTATAATACAGATGAGGGGCTAGAGATATGGAGGACTCAGTGAGTCTCTCCCAAAAAACATTCTCAGTACATACAGCCCTCACTTTGCAGTCCTGAAAGGCGCCAGTGTCAGTTGCTATGGTCTAGTTAAATCACAGCAGTACCCCAACAGCACAGTTCAAGTTTCACTCCTACTGTATGTCAACCAAAAGCTCAGCATTTGCTGCTAACTCAAATCACCATTCAAACAGCGCAGGCCTCTTAATCAATGACCCATATATCCAAGTTTTCAAAGTCGGTCTTGAAGGGTCACTGGGTCAGCTGACTTATTCCAACAGGCCAGCAGGTCATGAAGCCATGCTTCCTCCCATCTCCCAGGCATTAAGCCCAGGTGGCATGTTACAAGATGGACAATGTAAAGACGATGTCGCCCCCAAGTTAGAAGTGAAGCAAAGCAATGGGAAGCAGTACCACGGAGTTGTGGCCACAGGTGATGATGGAGCCATGGAAGACACAGATGCCCATGGGAATGATGACACTTGTGGTTGGTCAGGCTAGACTGCAGCGACAGGAATTAGCAAAGGCAAACTTAACAACACACGCAAGGAAAGCAGCCGCAAAGGAAAAGGAGAGCTGCATCTGAGGAACTATTGGAAATGTTTCCTGTAACTAAAATCCCAAAAGGCAAACTGATACAGAGCACCAGCAGAAACATCCTAGTGATGCTCACTCCATGCCATAAACCCTATTCAGATGACTCAGTTATTGTTTGCTCCTGTTTTTCTTTGGTGTTTTTAAATTTTTTATTTTACAAAGAAGACACTTGATCCTTAATATTTAAAATGTTTAAAGAGTGCTAACCAAATATTTGTGTTTTCTTTTTCATCAAACTGTGCATTTACAACCAATGCTAAAAGTCTTTGCTGTTGTTAATGTCCTAGGGATGGGACCCAGAGTCACACCCATGCCAGGCAAGCATTCTACCATCAGCCTATCCTCCTAGTCCATAGGAGGGTGGGATGCTGGGCATATAGAATTGATTCTCTGTATATGTAGAAGTCTGTAAGGAAGAGAAACATCAAAGTTTGCTTAGAGGCTGGTTCAGGCTTCTGGGTCCAATCAATGAAGCAAGATGCCAGAACTATGGTCAGATTTTTCCAAGTCCCTCCGTTTTCCTCAATTTGTGGAATTCTGCTGTCTTCCCAAACAAAAGTGAACTGGCAGATAAGGAACAAAAGCATCCAGTGTACATTTTATGAAGCTTTACCATGACTTAAATGGGCCCTTATAAGTTGGGCTTCACCAGTTTTTCTCAACCTCCACACAAGACTTACCATCCTTGCCTACAAAATAGAAAAATGAGACACCAGGACAATGAGACACTCACCCCAAACCACACAACTAGGAAAAGCAGATCTAGACCCTGTTGGCCAATAGAAACAAAATGTGTACAGATGCAAGTCCTACATAGAACTGCGCACTGCCTAGCACTTACGACTTCAAGTTTTCTAAAAGAAATAATGTAAACAACCCAAATACATCAAAAATATCCTTGTAACACATAATCAGTACAGAACTATTACTGAAATATTCATATTCTTCAAAGTCTGATGGGCATATGACAATCTGGATTCGGCAGTTCAAGTTTGCACTTGGCTACATGTTGGCTGCTGTACCACACAGAGCTGGGAGCTGTCTGCTACTGCCAGGATTGAACATTTCAGTGGCTGGAAGCCTCATATTTTTAGCCACAAAATTATTACTTCTGGATTATACCCTTCCCTCTTACAGAGCATTCTGAGAAAGTCATAGATCACTAGAAAGTGCTGAAGACATTCAGAAATTGGATTTAGATTCTTTTTCTTTTCTCCCTCCTTAATTCCCCTTCAGTCAGACAAGCACTGGGAGAAGCAACTGAGGAGATGTTTTTTTGGCATGGAATGCTGCAGGGTATAGTGTGCCTCAATGGGAAGGGTGGCTATCAGGAAAGACCCCATGCTAGGAGATGGCAATGAAGAAGACATATGCCTCTCCTTATTAAATGGTTCATATTCACCTATTTAAACACTACCGGTGTTTGGACATTCAACTGATTTTTGTTTATTGATTGTAATAGTGTGTGACTATTTTGTCTGCATGTATATATGCTCACCATGTGTGTGTCTGGAGCCCACAAAATGGGATGGACAGATCCCTCTGAGCTGGAGTTGCAGATAGTTGTAAATCACTGGGAATCAACTGGTTATGGGTGCTGGGAACTGAACCCAGGCTCTGGAAGAACAACCAGTGTTCTTAACCACCACTAACCTGAGGAAATGCTTTTATCTTTAACTTGTCTTAACATATTACATCACTTATAAGCGCAGATAAAATACTGATTAAGAGGAAAAAATGTAGAAAAAAATTTCTGTCCTGCCCAGTCCCACAGCCATTCAGTCCCAAAGAAATACACAGAGGATTATACTGATTATAAACTGTTCAGCCTATTAGCTCAGGCTTATTATTAACTAGCTCTTACAACTGAAATTAATCCATATTTCTTGTCTATGTTCAGCCACATGGCTTGGTACCTTTTCTCAGTAAGGCATTCTCATCTTACTTCCTCTGCTTCCAGCTTGTGAGTGACTCTCTGCCTTGCCTTTTCCCAGAATTCTCTTAGTCTGGTTGCCCTGCCTTCACTTCCTGTCTGGCTACAACTAACATGGGTGATCATCTTTAAAGCATAAAAGAGCATTATCCCACAGCATTTCCTCTGTTTTGTTTTTGCTTTTGTTTTTGTTTTTTTGTTTTTTTTTTTTCAAAACAAGAGCTCTGAATCTAATCTTCTTTGGCTTTTTTCCTGACCATTATCCAAAACAACTTGTAACCAACACTCTAAACAAAGACAAACACCCATAATTTTCTAGTTTTCTAGGCTACTTCCTGCTAATTGGGGACCAAAGAAAACTTAGGATTATGGTCAAATCCTCCTGGAGTATTCTGTGAGATTGGATCATCTAAGCCTTGAAGCTGTTCTGGATGTAGAAATCACAGGAAACTGCAACAGAGATGCTCTTAAACACTGGATCATCTAGGCTATCCATTCCATTCCAACTGGAGATTTTTCAAACCTTATTTTTCTTAACCCAGAATAAAGCCACAGCCTCTTATTTCCTGTGAAAATAAAAGTAAAACCTCTTCTCCAAAGTAACATATCTTCTGACTTAAATTTTGAAGTCAAGATATTTTCAAAATATATAAGTTGGATTAATCCAGCAGCATTTATAATCAAATACCTTTTAGCAGCTGTCATTCCATCCTCAGCAGTCAAAAAATTCAAATACAACACAATAACATATAGTATCCAGATTCTCTGTGTATTTTCCATCTTTACATAGATTTTTTTTACTTTTATTTTTTAATTTTTGTTTTTCTTTAGACAGGGTTTTTCTGTGTATATTTGCCTGTCCTGGAACTCACTCTGTACAAATTAAATTAATCCATAATTCTTCTCTATGTTTAGCCACATGGTTTGGTATCTTTTCTCAGTAAAGCATTTTTATCTTGCTTCCTCTGCATCCAGCTGGTGAGTAACTCTCTACCTTTCCTCTTCCCAGAATTCTCTTAGTCTGGTTACCCCACCTATACTTCCTGCCTAACTATGGCCAACCATCATTTCATTAAGCCAATACAAGTGACAAATCTTTATAGTGTACAAGAGCATTATCCCACAGCAGAATAATATGATCAATGTTGCATGTTCTAGACTTTAAAAGAAATACTTATTTAATATTTAACTAATAACAATATTTATTTTCTGGATAGTCTACTTCTACTTTCTAGTAGTCCTGCATGGCAAAAAGAGAGAGGGGGAGTGGCAGGAGGTATAAGAGCTAGAGAGGTAGCGATAAAGAGAGAGAGAGAGAGAGAGAGAGAGAGAGAGAGAGAGGAAAGAAAGGGAACATTTGAATCTGTGAAATGTCTTTCTACATTTATTCTGTGAATCACATATTTTATTCGCTGATCTATTTGTGAGGTAGGCTCAATTAATAAATTTAAAGACATGAAGATACTGATAAAAATTTTTATATTGCACATTCCTCTAAATGTTCAGTTTTTCTTACATCACACTGTCAAAATATATTTCTCTGAACATCTACAGTTTTCCCTGGGTCTCCTACTGCGCTGACAATGGCCTCCTTGGACAGATACATCTATGTTCCATTGTTCTTGTATAATATTGGCCATTTCTGTTGGCTAATTTATGGAGAAGTATATTTCAATGCTCTTTAAGAAGAACTCAGTTTTGATTTTGATGGTTCCACAGATTGTAAATTCTGCTTCCGATTTAACTGGATGTACTCACACAGATTAGTTCCTTCCTGTGAATGTCTCTGGGTTTATTTGATTGCTTTTTCCGCTAACTTCTTACAGTGAATAATTAATGCATTTATTTTTAGTCTTTCTGTACTGTGGTGTAGTACACCACAGTTGTGAACTGCATAACAGCCTCAGTCAACAACAGACTCCACGTGATGAAGTCCCCTGAGATTATAATAGAGCTGGGTATGTTCTTAGCTATCATGAAGGTAGTACATTGTTTCAGCCATAATTGGGTTGATGCTGATGCAGAGGAACCTGCTGTTCTGCTCACTGAAGAGGGCACAGATTGTACAACTATGCACAATTCCTGAACCTGGTAACAATAATGGACCACCATCACTAACTTCCTTATTTGCCATGTTATAGGGCTTTAAGTTTTAATTTGCCTACAAAATATAAGCTATCATGATGGCATTTTCAAACAAAGTGAAAAAAGTCTGTCTTAGCAGATTCTCCTCTCACCCATCTTCCCTTTCCCCTATATCCTTGCCAGCATTTATTGTCAAGATATCTTGATGATAGCCATTCTGATCAGAGGTAGGCGGTATCTCAAAGTAGCTTTAATTTGCATTTTCCCAATAGCTAAGAATGTTGAACATTGAAACAAACAAAAACCTTCTTGCCCATTTGTGATATTCTTTTGAGAACTCTCACTCTATCCATTCTTTAAAGGGCTAACTATAAAACATCCTGGGAAAGGGCCTGCTCTGGAAACTTTTCAGTGGGACAAAGATAGAGGTGACAGGTGACTTTGAGACTCTTGGTGCTGTGTCAGCCTGCACTAGTGTGTGTGTTTGTGTTTTGGCTTAGAAAAATCATTTAAAAACAGTAACATAAATATAAAGAATGCATTTTGAGGCCAGACATACACACTTAACTTAAAAAATGTATACATTCATGAAAATATCTACTCTCTTCCCCTCAAAACACAAGAATGTAGTGTTTTAATTCTGACAATCTACCAACATTAATTATACCATCACTATTGCTCTATGCAGCTTAAAATGTTTATATACATGTTTATGCATGCTGTTGGATGAAGTTCCTTAGATTAAGAGAACTTTAGATGTTTACGGCCTATTATTATATTTAGATCTTGGCATGGGATATCTAGAGTCATGAAAACAAAGACTCTCAAACCCACATGGCAGGTCCATGGCAAGATATTTTTCGAATGAGCTCTTCCACTCCCAACTAGAGCCCAGGTCAAAAGGGAGAAGTTTCTCAACATTTTCTTTTGAAGAAGAGTTACTGTATAGTATTTTTCTTACTAATGAAAATGTCCCTTCCTCAGATGAGTGTACTGTATCTTGGTCACCAACCCATGACCACCCCCCAGCCTTACCTTTTATCCTTAGTCACTTGATTAAAGATACATCTCTTGACTATTGCCACTAGAAAAAAATGAAACAGTCAGTGGCGGCATGTTCCTCCCATGAATATTGGTCCTTTGGTTTGGTTTCAGTTCCAGGGATATCTTCTCCTTCGCTATAAACTTATCCCTCCCCCTGCTATGATTTTCTCCAGCATTTCATGCTTTTGGATCAGGAGGAATTTCAGGGTGTCTTGTCTACTGGGCATCACATAGCTATCACAATGATCTTTACAAAAGATTTGGCTGGTTATGGCATTCCACATCTGCTTAGAATCCTCAAGGATCTCCCTTCACCCTGACAATAGACACTCAATTGCTTATTGCATCTTAGAACTGCCTGTTTCTGCCTCTCTTCCCCCATCTCATCCCAGGTCACTCTAGGTTTCATCTACTTCCTGCTAGCATACTTATCTCCCATACTCAGTCTTTCTAGTTGGCACCAAGCATCCTGCATCCCAGTGTCCTTGACAAAAGCTACCACCTTGCATTTGCATATGTCACTACTATCATCTTCTTATCCTAACAACTGCTTCCTTGGGGAAATTTCCCTCAGTTCCTGGAAGTGCTGATATCAGCACCTGCAACTATTTGGACGTTTACAAATGGTCTGTTCCCCACACCTCCCAACATCTACCATGCAGCTATTGATGTGTGGCTCTTCCTGCTGTATGGTCCTCTTCACTTCTGGCTCATAGATTAGCTTCTGTGAGGCTATTCCACACTCAGCATCTTATGGACTTCATATATATGTGTGTTCTTATAACCACATTCTAGACTCATTAGTACAAATCCTGGGAAAGCAAAGCAGGGTAAATCCAGTAATTCGCTTCTAAAATAACTCTTCAAGTTACTTAATGAAAGCATATGCCCTTATCCCAGTATAAGATTCTTCCAGGAGAGTCAGGAGTTCAAGGTAAAACCTAGGTTACATGGCAACATTGCCAGGGAGCAAGACAGAGAGAGTATCAAATTTTTATCTTTAAAAACATTATTTCTATCTGTACATTGAAAAAACAGACAGAAAAGTAGTTTCTTAGCATACTTCCTGAATTTTACTGAGGGAAAAATAATTCATGCTTCAATAGAAAACTCATGTATTGTTGACAGTACATTTTCCAAATTATATGATTCTAACTTTTTCATCACCCTTGAGCTATTTTTACAACATTGTAAATTGATGATACAAAATAATTACCTGGACTTGCTAATTTCATAGAGTACATTTAATTCACTTTCCTTCTTCCACTGAAGAGGAAAGCAATTTTGCCTCCGTTTTCACACTGATGACTCTCCCTGGCCAGCAACTACATGTTCTTTGTACTCCTTTCTGACATGTTTGTATCATTTTACCAGCTTCTTCAATAAAATCCAAGTAAATGAATAGACATTCTTTAGACATACATACACACCCATATACACACATGCATGTGCGCACACACATATGTATATATACATATGGTAACCATGGTTCACCATTTCTGAACATTTTTATTTAGCAAGGAATGAGAGGATGTGCCCTTGAGTGAGTACTGTCTGGTGAACACTGCCATGTGTGGGAAATGCCAGCTGCTTTGGGTACAGTTTTGAGAAGAGAGTGAAAAATCGGTTCTTTCCATTGCCCAGACCGCTATTGTCCAAACCCCAATCTATGTGGGGCATCTCAGACACAATACAAGGCAAACCGGTCTCACCTCACACCTCTCACCTCAGTGAAGGTGCAAGTGAATGGATGAAGCTGAAGCACAGACAAAAACCTGAGGTTTCCATTTACTCCTCTGAGGGCACACAGCCTGGCTCCAGACACTGCCAACGCCCCTCCCTTTGAGTTGTAAACGAATCCTCCTCTTGAATCTGGGTTCAGTACATCCCCTCACAATCCCACACTTCGCCTTACCTTCTCCTGCTTTTCCACAGAGTTATTATACTCTCAAAACCAAAACTCCCTGTGAGGATGGGAGTCAGCAAGGAGATCCCATCACCCTGAGGTAGAGAGGCTGAAGCTAATCACTTTCTCCAAAGTACCTGTCCAGGAACCTTGGAGGTAAACCGGGCCAATCAAAGGGAGCCATTCAAACATGCTGCCTGCTGGGATCCGGTTCACTTTTTATTCAGCATTTCCATAGTCCTTACTACTCTTTCTCATCACCCCTTTGCCACAGAGACAAAAAGCAGCCACTCTGTAGTAAAATAACCCCAGTATCTGGAGGGCGCTGCTGATTCACTGTTCCCCGCAAATGCCAAAGATTCTTAAGAGAATGCAGAGACACCTGCCTGAAAGAACTATCTCCAGCTCAGCCGCGGAGGCTGAGAGCTAATGTTTTCACCATCAGCACCACCAATGCCATGATTGCTCCTTACAAGCCACTCTCACCAACTCATCTGTGCTGGCTTGGGGAAATGGTCCCGGGCGTGCTCAGGGAGTACTTTTCACAGTTTCAGAATTCAGACCTGGATGCCTAATCTGGTCTGTGTGAGATGGGTGTGCTTTCTCTTGTCAACAGCCCGATCCCAAGAATGGAGTGATGGAGTTGCTGCAAGCGGATACAGGCCATCTGTAGAAAATGGTCCTGGACCAGAGAGGGAACTAGGACTGGAAAACCCACAGTTCTGGTGGCACCTGGGAAATTGCCCAGACCTGCATGGTGTCCGCACAACCCGAGTCTTACAGTAGCTGTTCTAAACAGGGACATATGACTAAGTTTTGATGGGCCTCAAACAGGGTCACCACATATTTGGGGTTCCCACATCCTGCTCTACCCAACAGCCATATTTCACAGTTGCTTTGCCTACTTGCCTAGTACTCTTGGATACGGGAGGGTCTACTTTCCCCAAACCTACTGAATGGTACCATGCAAGCTGGTTAGGCCAGGGGATTCATAAGGATCGTAGATGAAGGCCTAAGGCAGGCCAGGCCCTCAGGGGCTCCTGTACTCACAACTGGTGTCAACTAAAATCCACTTCCTGTCCAGATACAATCCTGCCACTCTGACCAGTGGCTTCCCACAGCTTTCAGTTACAACTATGTTTCAGAGACCCTGCCTTCTTTCAGAGGCCACACACTTGCCATCCACCCCATGCCAGGAATAGCCAGGGACTAGGGACTAGTGAGTGGCAGACTGGGAAATACAGAAGGTGGCCCTTTGCTTCAAGATCAGATCAACTCTGTGATGTCCTTGTGCTATGGAGTTCCCAGTCGGATTTACTAGACTCCAGCCGAGAAAACATTCCCAGCTGCCTCTCTTCCTTTCAACTGTCAAGAATATAGTAGTGCTAACCATTGGCAGCAGATGACTCCCTGGGAGGAGGTCAGAGTTCTATCCTATCTGTCCCCAGCCCCAAGGGGTGGGGGCAAATGCCTGTATAAGACACCTATGCTGGCCTCCCTGCACCTGTAAAGGTCAAGGAGGAATTTCAGGGAAAAAAAAAGAAATGATGCTTTATTAATATATGGATTTATTGATTGAGTCAGGGAATCTTGCAAGACCTTGGATATTTAGGAGATACGCACTGAAGGGAACTAATAAAGCAGCCTTTTTATTCCTTATAAATTGATTCTCGGTTAGGCCCTTGGAGTTGGGCCAGTCAGTGAGAAGATACGGCCAGAGAGAAGAGATGCATGTCAGCTCTAAATCATTTTCCACATCAACTATCACATCGGCCCTGCACAGTCCAAGGAGTGGCCTGCCCTCAAGATGGAGGCTTTCCAGCCCTAGGCATTAGAGTTTTCAATGGGAGGATGCTGCCCATGATGAAAAGAGAAGGGGGTTGATGGTGACATAAAACCCACTCCGCTCACTTCCCTTGGATCTAAGTGCCAGACCCTGCCAGTCCCGGACCTCTCCTAGAATAGTTTTGTGTGCTAGAGCCCAAGACTCACGTCAAGGCTGCCTACAAGGGATCTCACACCATGTCCAACCACTTCTCAGAGCACAGTTACTGGTAGAGACCAGTGGGCTCCCTCTGGCCAGCAGGTGGTAGTCTTCAGGTCTCTCTGGGAGCAAGACTCTGTAGGAGAACAGACCATGAGATGATGCGCATAGAAAGGCACAATGGGTGTAGCTTCTATTCTTAGAGACACTGGACCATTAGACTCCAGTGGCTGGGTATTGTGTTCCACAGAGCACTGAGGATGGAGTCGCATGGGACAGACAGACAGACAGACAGACAGACACACACACACACGCACACACACACAAATAGGCTTTTAGATTCTTCCCCTCCACCCCGTGTCTTGTGAACTCAGACCAGATTCACAAACTTCTGATCAGAAGGTAGGGTGAGAAAAAAAAAACACAAGAATAATGCATCAATCAAACCAATTACCTGCCAACATAGAGAGCCTGGGATATCCCAGCCCTCCACAGATATATAGGGGCTTCTCGAGATTCTATCCATGCCTGAGCTGAACTGAATGGAAGAGAGAGGGGCCAACAGCCAGAAGAACATTCTTCTCGAGCAATGTAACAAAATGTCTCAAGTAAATGTCTTTCCCAGCATCAGCACCCTGCCCTCCCTGCATGTATCAGGGCCTAGGGTGAGGAGCAAACCCTCCCCCATCTCAAAGCTACCTAGAGCAGACAGCAAGCTGGCGATGGGATCCCCAGTCACAGAGGGTGTGGTCAGAAAGAGGGTGCTGTGTTTGGAGAATGTGCTGCCCTGTTATTTCTACCTCAGGGTGTCTGGCCTTCACACCACTTATTATGAGTTTAGCGCCTTTCCAGCCCCACAGAGATCATGGGAGAGAGGCGGCGCTTACAGGGGCAGACCCCAGACACAGTCATTTTGAGAAGACGCATCCTTGCAGTTTCCATTTAATAAGCATTCCTCTGAAGAGCTGTGGCTACTGCGATCACACTTCCTCTGGGATAATTAACACCTCTCTCCTCACTGTAATTCCCTTGCCTGCATTACTACCACAGGGCAAGGTATGTGTGCGTGTGCGTGTGCGTGTGTGTGTGTGTGTGTGTGTGTGTGTGTGTGGTGTAAAGGAAGGGATGAGGAAAGGAACATCAAATAACAACAACAACAGTAATAATAATAATAATAATAATAATAATTGCTTTTTCCTCCATAAGGCAATTCATGTGCCTCTGGTGTCCCTTGTCTAGGCACATCTCTTTGTACGGCCCTAAGATTCAAGGCTTAGAGGCTACAGCACCGTGGTGCTAGCTGCTGCCTCCCCCCAAAAGAGCCTTTGATCCTCTCTTGGCTACGGTTTTCCCATGAGGCCTTCTATCAAGCATCCATGACAGAAAACTACAAGTCCACTTTCTTCCTTGCTTAAACATTAAACAGGAGCATCCTGGAGGAGGGGGACTGCTGAGGCACCATGTCAGATGCAGGTACAGCCCCACTCTGCAGAGGTCCGTAGACACGCAGACCCGTGGCCGTGGAAAGATGAAAAGACGTGTGCAAGAATGTTCTTAGCAGCACAGCTCATAACATACAAACCTCAGGAAGTCACCAGCTTTTCATCAGTTCTCACCAGTAAATGACAGCAATCAGGAGTTATCTACCACCAATGAGGACATGGCTCAATCTCCCGTACATGACTCTTAGCAAAGGATCCACAGATTACACTGAAATAATACAATACTGGGTAGAATAAACCTATGCCTACCTATGGGATACTTGGTTTGTGAAAATGCATCTATACATGTATGGTAGGTGCATTTCTTGTGTGTATATAACATTTCTCTATCACTCTCTCTCTCCCTTTCTCTCTCCCTCCTTCCTGTCCCCCTTCTCTGGCTCCTCCTCCCTCCCTCTCCCTTTCTCTCCCTCTCTCTCCCTCTTTCTCTTCTTTCTTTCTCTCTCCAAGAGCAGTTTTAAGGAAACAGAATGAATCATGATCCCTCCTCTGAAGCTGTCCTTGTCACTTCCTATTCAGGTTGAAAATAGAAAAGCCACAGGAAACATTCCGCAGCTCAGGCTTTCACAGAATCTACCCAAAGTAAAATCAGCCTAAGCAGAATGCTTCCAGCAGAGGGAGAGGTGGAGGCTGGAGGGACTGAGGGAAAAGGCAGAGCCAAGAGTCCCCACACGAAAGCAGCGCATTGGTCCTCCTCAACCTCTCCTTCAACCCAGCCACTCTCACGTCCACGTTAACGTGAGACCAGAAACAGACAGCAACGGCCCCTCAGTATCCATAGCAGATTGGTTCCAGGAGCCCCTGCAGATACTAAGAGCCGAAGAAAGACCACGTCCTTACAAACTGTGCACATTTCCCCATACATTCTAAATAACTGCATTACTTATAACACTGAATACAATGAATTCTGTAGAAAACATTGGTTACACTACATTAAAAGCCCATACACTTTGTCACAGACATAATTTTTTAAATATTTATTTATTATGTATACAATATTCTGCCTGTGTGCATGTCTGCAGGCCAGA
>LOEQ01001063.1:119861-148213 GCA_001685075.1 Bramus lutescens
TGAGCCACCATGCGGTTGCTGGGAATTGAACTCAGGACCTTTGGAAGAGCAGGTTATGCTCTTAACCACTGAGCCATCGCTCCAGCCCTTCAGACATCATTTTTTTCAATCATGGGTGACTGAATCCATGGAGAGGGGATGCCAGTTGTACTATTCAAGGAGAACACGTGGAAGATCTACTCGATGCCCCAAGTTTCTGCCTAACCATTCCAGTTTGCAGGTATCTCAGCTGGGCCAGCATGAAGAGACACTGACCCCGGAGAGCAGTTCCCTCAGACCGGTCAAGGACCTCTACCAGGGCTTCTCAGAAGGCCTTCTAACGAAATCCCTTTCAACATGACGTGCGGACGGCAAGTGGCTAGAGGCAGACTGAAGGAGCAGGACAAGAGTGGATGACTCTGCTGTCCATGACCACTAGCTCCATCTAACTCCAGGGCTTGCCCCATGCCTGCCTGTCCCAGCAGCAGGCATGCATGTCCTTAGACAGCTGACCACGAAAGACCTTCGTTTTGCATAAGAAGGAACAAGTGAATGAAATACATAGTACCTGAGACTTGGAGGTCTCTAAGCTTGGACCCCAAGGAAGAGAGACACGTGTACAATTGGCAAGTGCTGTGTTTAAATGTCTGCTGTGAGGCCATCATACTTCCTTGTCAACATTTCAGGCTAAGGGTGATACAATTCATATTTTTTTAAATTAATTTCATGATTGAGAATTGTCTGGAGCTTGGGCAGGTTCCCCAACAGCCAGGGATAAAGGGAATGACTGGGTATGTTCAATGTTCTACAAAAAGTCTGGTTGATTACAAAGTTCCCTCTGCAGAAACACCAACCTTCCTTGTCAGTGTTCGGATGTGGTATGTCCTTTGAGGGCTCACATGGTGGACTCGTGGTCTCCAGGATGGTGACATTAGGAGACAATGGGAACTTTAAGAGGTGGTCAGCTTCTTGGAGCAGCCCTTCCCGCTCCCCAGAAGCATTCATGCAGATCCTGAAGGGTCATATGAGGGTGAGTTGTTCTAAGAAGAGCAAGACTGAGCCCATCTGGCTCACTGGCTTCTTGTCTTCCTTTGCAGTCTCTTCCTCTTGAGTGCACATCTCCCTTGATATCCTGAAGCCAGGGACTGTCTACCAGAGATAGAGCTATGCTGTTTTGATCAGCTCCCAAAATTTTAGAGTAAAGAATACATTTTTCCTTATAAAATATCGAGCCTTGGGTATTTTCTTATAGCAGAAAGACTAATACAACAACATAAGACATAAGGAATATTCTCTCTCTTCTTTATATGTATCCTTGTCCAATAGTGGATTTGCTGTTATCACTACTGACCTTCCAATGTGGCCTGGATGCATATTTTAAGATTTCTCCTTGTCTAGATAGAAGTCCATAACAAAACAAACCTGGTTGGTCTATCAATCCCTAGGGAGGGATGGAGACTCCATGATTCTCCAGGCAACAGCAGCTTGCCTCTCCTGGTATACTGTGTGGTACTAATCTATATTGATCTCTACCGATGCCTATGCCTATCCCCAGAGCCACAACACTTCCCTCTACCACAATGAACATTGGGTGCCCAGAAGAAGAAACCAGGACATCTCTGTAACATTCTATTTAGACCAGTCACAGGACTCTGTATGCATCCATGCTAACCTGGGTCTTATATAAAACAGCGGACCCTAATTCCTAGGTCAGTCTCTCCAGGGTCTGAGCCCACAAAGTAACATATACTATGATCAGGAAGAAGAGTGAAAAGGTAAGCTAAAAAGCCAGGGAGTCTTTCATCAGAGGTCTCCTGGCCAATGCTTTCTCCACCCACAAGTGGAAATCACTCATTTTGCTCAGTCCACAGCTGCTTAGCAGACTTCTCCCTGTAGACAAACTTGCTAGAGACTGTAGACAGAATGCACTGGAGATTTCAATGCTAACCCTGGTGATCTTACTGCTTGGTGTTACCTGGAGAAGCTAATCCCGGGCATGCTCACTAAGAGCTCTATACAGGGGTGCTGAACACCCATGCCATTTGTGACTGGGAAGATAGTAAATCGCAACTCACATTCACCATAATGGGAAGAACAAAAGTCCAAATGATCTGTTATTTCTGTATGAATGAGGCAGACTTAGTGAGGAACACCAAAATCACAGTAGGCATTTCAAATGGCAACAATTGAACTTAGGGAATCATCCTTCTAAGTGAGAGCATGACCACAGGGGATGCATATCCAGAACCATCAACAGGGAAAACCGTCGGCGTCTCTACTGTGGTGAAAGGCGAACTAAGATGATGCTTTATCGTGTGCTTTTCTTGTTGCTGTGACAAAAATATTTGGTGAGAAACAACTCAAGAGAAGGCTTGCATTTACTATTGTTCAAGGGGATACACCATGATGCAGAAGGCATGCTGGCAGGGGCAGGAGTCAGCTGCTCCGTTAGCTGTAACCGGGAAGCAGAGACAAATGCTCATGTTCAGCTACCTTCCTCCATTTCCTGCTGTCTAGGACCCCATCCCGGGAATGGTACCTTCCACATTTAAGGGAAATCTTCCTACTCTAATTTATGTAATCTACATAATCCTTTGCAGACATCTACAAAGATTTGTTTCCATGGTTATTCTAGATCCTGTCAAGTTGACAATTATTGAATGTTACAATTGTAAGAGCTCAGAAAACCAAGCTATGAGGGCCAGGGCTGTCTAGCGTCAAAGGAGTCACAGCCACTGCCAGTGATATTCCCTTGAAGAAATGAAGGGGATGAGAAAAAGAGGTCCTTCCTTGTCCCCAACTCCATACATCAAGTCAGCTATATCTGCCTAGAAGATGGAAGGCAAGGGTGCTTCGAAATGCTGTTTCTTGCATTAAAGTAGTGTGGAGGAGGGGTGAAGAGCACCTCTGAAGGTGCATGGGATATCCTGGGAAACCACTCCGTCATTGAAAAGATGGTGGGTCTTTTTTTAAAAAGCTCTCATAATAACTGAATGATAATAAGTAACATACCAAATGAAACGCACAGATTGCTACTGCCTAAATACAATGAAACACCGTATGTTTACTATGGATAAATAAATTGTGTATAAACCAGGACATGCCCAACTGATTATGGTGTATTTTCTTCACAGTAGCACAAGTAGTTACCACGAGTAGTGATGGAGGCTCATTAATAATACTGTATTGTTAAATATCATTACACATGTGTATATTCAAATGTCATCATTACACACACACATATATGCGTGTCATCACATTGTGAATCATTAATGAAAATAATGTATCTATTGATTAACTATTTTAATTTAAAAAATATCACACTGAAAAGTAGATACTTTGTTGGATCCTAACCCTGACAGTCAGGCTAGCACCTTCCCATGTTACTCTTCAGGGGACTTTGCACAAGGCCTTAGGAGCCCTTTGCTTACACATGTCTGTCTTCCCACTGGACTCTGAGCATCTCCAGAATAAGCACTGTGTTTAAGCACTACTACCATGGGACCAGGAAAAAGTGGCTCCTACTCCTAAAGCCAACTACATGAAATAATAACCCAATCCCTCCCCCAAAGAGGCTGACTACTAGAGTAAGGTGTCACAAGCACAGGATTTGAGTTAGGCTATAAGGTCCACAATGAGCATCTTACAGCCGGCTGTTCTGTTAGTACTTTCTACATGTTGTTCTTTGCTCTGCCACTCAATGCTTTTGCTATCAAACCCACAGGTAATCCATAAGCACCCTGACCCTACCATCTGTGGAGTGGGTTGGGCGTTGACATTGTAGGCTAGAGCTGAATGATGGGGGCCTCAAGTGCAGGCATCATGGTTCCATTCAGGTACTGGGAGAGGAGGGGGCTATGAAAGAAAATGCAGCGTAAGAATGCCCCGGCCTCCAGCACATCACTGTGTCAGGATGCTATGCGATGTGTCTAACGATCAGGAGGGATGCTCAGATACTAAGCCCCGGTAACCAAATAGGAAAGAAACCTAGCTTAAAAGTCCATCCCAGAAGGTTTTCTTTACTCACACTTAGAGATAGAGACACAGCTTGTAAGTGAAGACTCAAGTTTACTCTGCACCTTTCAGGGATCCAGAGTCCCAGGCTAGAAGTCCGCACAAAGAGGAGGCTAAACAAACATACAGAAAGAATGACAAGAGCAGGTGCAAAGGACAGCCCTTCCTGAGTGGCTCTAGCTCCAGGGCAGGGTCTCCACCCAGTGACAACCTAGGCTGGACATCCTGACAATGAATGCTTGTGCCAGGGCATCTCATGGTCCTGATGGAACATTAATGATCTTTACTAGATACCAAAGGATGTAAAAAAAAAAATAACTCAAGTATTCTATGGGTAAAATACCACTTACAGAATGTGAACTTCTCAGGGTTTAACTCGGTATGAGAGGTTCACTATAAGGAAAAGGCTATGGTGGCTCTCAAGCTACCATGACATACTTCAGATGAGTGCCAGTCAGTGATGGATAAACAGTTGCTTCACAGCACCTTCCACTGGGGACAGACGGTGACGAGGGGCATGTAAGTGTGCATACAAGCATCTGTCCATCGATGCACAATGCTTAATTAACTTTTGTAGAAATGACCAAGGATGGAAACTCTGGCCTCTTTAAAAACAATTCCCCATAGAACTAAAGCTTACTTAGATCTCAGAACCACACTACCAACTGGACGGTGTCTATTACCACAGGGATTCGGATCAAAACCCAGGGACGCATATCAAAATAAATGCCACACACATAAATGGTGGACTAATCATGGCTATTGTTTCTCCCCCAGGTCCCTCAGAAAATACTTGATCCAGTGCCTCCTTTCAGGATATGAACCTACAGCTCCCATGAGGTCAGCAAAGGAGCCAATCCTGGGAAATTCCGGAGTTAATCCTGTTATCCAAGAAGTTAAAGAGATCCATTCTCCATTTTACTTGAAGCAGGTCCACATCTTTTTCTCTTGGTATCATTAAGCTCTCAAGAAAGCCAAAAATGCTTCTCTAACACAGATGGATTTGAATAGTGTGTTAATAAGTTTCATTACTGTGACAAATTACCTGAGGTAAACCAGTTACAAGGAGGAGAGGTTTATTCAAGTTTACAATTTTAAAGGTTTCACTCCATGATCTTTTGGGCCTGTGGCATCATGGCCTGAATACCTTCAGAGGATGGTGCTCTTCATGGTGGCTAGAAAGCAAAAGGAGAGACCAGAGGGGCCAATGTTCCCAGCATCTGCTTCCTGATGGTTCCTCCAATGACCTCACTCTCTTCCAATAGGTCTGACCACTTAAAGCTTACAGTCTCCCAAAAGGCCTGAACTAAAATTTCAAACTATGAGCCTCTGCACTACAATCTAGACCCAAACTACAACAGTCACTCAAATAAAGAAAAAGTATATGCTCATTGGAGTTGGGAGGGGGAAGGTCAAAATTCTACTCCCCTGGCTTATCAGAAATGCTTCTCAGACTTCTCTGGTGCCACATAAGAGCACGGGGAACAAAGCTGCCTAGTTCTCCATAGAGACTCAGCAGGTCAGGATAGAACCCAAGAACCTGCACCTCCTAACAAAGCTTCTGGGAGATCCCAGGGGATGCCAGCTGCTGTCCCTGGGATCTCACTTCGAAAACCACTGACTTATACAACGAGCAAAAATATATGACAGATGGAAGGAATCCATTGAGCCATATAATCTCAATGGTCCTGAGAAACCAAGAGAAAATCACATTTGCAAGAGTAATTTTTTTGTAAAATAAAAAATGAATGATGAATCAGGTTATGCTTGGGGGCAAAGCGATACTGCTCTGGCTATAAATTTATCTGAGAAGGAAGCCTGTTTCCCACATCACCCAAGAGGCTAAAGGATTCAAATTAAAGATGGAATTTGATCAATGTACTGTTGTTAACGCAACAAGAGATGCACACACAAGTGGCTCGCATTTAACAGGTGGGGAAACTGAGAACAAAAGAGAATACGCAGAAGACTAATTCCATAAGTGGGTTAGAACCTCCTGCCTCCATGCTGTCCAGGTCCTCTGCTCTGGGCAATGTCAGTGAATTAATGGGTCAAGTTTCTTGTCCCTTGGTATTTCTGTAACCGAAATCGTACAGATGCAGGAGCAGAATGATCCCAGCCCAGTCCTGCACCATGGCCACATAAAAGATTTCATTCCTCAGCTCTTCGAAAGAAAACCTTCCTTCCATGCTGACACTTGGAATGTGCATCAGGAAAGAGAGCCAGACAAGTGTGCTTTCTGCATGTTCCCTCCCTTCCTCTCTCCCTCCCTCAATCACATCCTACTTCCCAAGAAATAAAGTCCAACGGGGGGAACCATCAAGGGACCCAGAAACCCACATAAGTACCTCGACCCAGCAGGACAAGATGCATCCATTTATGCTTCTCTTGGATCCAGATGAAAAGATAGTGTTCTTGCCATATTAGGCAAAACAACCGTCCAGATCTGTCCTAGCATGGACATTCTTCTCTCCTCTAAGGATTGTTGCTTTTTATTCAACTAACACAGCAGGTTTGCACAACCATGGGGAGCCTGGAGACATCATTTCCCCACCCCAACTTTTCACTGATCTTTATAAAATTGAGGCAATGATTAAAATTGTGTTTTCCTTCAGATGTTATCATCAGAGAAGTAGTTATTGTGTGAGGAAGCCAAAGCAGCCTTCAAGTGGAGCCCATAAGGGAAGCGGAGTGGCCGCTAAAAAGGGGAAGTATGTCACATGACACACTGGAAGGCAATGCCTCAGCCTGATTTCAACAAGCTTGCCTTTCACACTGGTTGCTCACCTTAGCCTACATTGTTCCTTCTCCTGTTCCACTCCTATCTCCATCTGTTGGAGAGCTTCTGTGGATGTCTACGGAAGAACAATTCTAGGGAGAAGCATAAGCCGAGGTTGAGGAGACAATATGGGGATACTTGACAATAGGTGCACAAGAAAACTGAAAAGTCATTCAAAAACCCTATAGTAGGTGGCCTTGTGGAGCAAGTTCTACCATGTGTGAAAGTCCTGTGGCCCATCAGCACCGTCGATAGCTTGACTGGCTGGGCAGACCTGTGGAACCACTGCAAATACAGTGGCAAGAGGAAAGATGGGGGGATTTGCACAGAGCTGTGCACAGGCATCTAATAACAGCAATTAAATTCCTCAACAACCAGTACAATTTAAAGAATCAGCCACAGGTAATTATAACTAATCTATTCAATGGAACGACCATTCTGCGGTATGGAAACTAATATTTTAAAGTATTAGTCTTATTACTTATTTGGGTAGGGGTGCCTTTTCTTAGGCAGCTGGTATTACAGTTTGGGGAAAGTAATAACTGAAGGAACAATAAATATATAACCCTAAAGTAGTTACACAGAGATGCTAACACAAAACCCCCATGAAATGTGCACATAGTCAACACCACAGGGATCTGTGTCTGCATTTAAAAGTTAGACTGTGGTCAACATTTGATACATAGAGTATAGGAGTTTCCATTGCCGCCCTAAGAAATTATCACAAATTTGGTGCCTTTGAACAGTCTCCAATTTTACAGTTCTGGAACATGGAATCCAAAACAGGTCTCAATATGCCCAACGCTCTGTTCTTTCTGGAAGCTACACAACAGAATCCTAGATGCTGCCTACAGTGCTTGGTTTGTGGTTCTATCTTCAAGCCAGGAGTCACATCGCTCTGACTTCTGTGTGGGTCATCACACACCCTCCTCTGACTCAGCATCTCCTTTCTCCCCTTTGCCAATATGAAGCTGTGTGATAATATTACATCATCTTGATGATCATGACAATTCAGCACTTTAGGATCAACTGACTATCAACCTTAATTCCATCTGTGAACTTACTTCCCCCTTAACTACCATGCAACACAACAAAATGACAGAGTCTAGGGATCAGCACATACACATCTATGAAGGGCCATTATTACACCTACCATGCTAGGTGTGACAGATAATTTCAGTTGTTTGACTTTTTTTTAGGCAGGGTCTCGCCATGCAGCCAAAGCTGGCCTAGTGTTTATTTTGTAGACCAAGCTAGCCTCAAACTCACAGAGATCTGCCTGCTTCTACCTCCTGAATTCAGGGATTAAAGATGTATGCCACCATGCCTGACTATCTTGACTATATCTTAAATCAGCAACATGCAAGCCCTTGGGCTCTCCTGTGAGGAGCTTTCTAGATTTGATTACTTTTGAAGTGGGAAGACTTAGCATAAAATGGGGGCAGTACAGACAAAGGGAAGTCTCTTTATTGCCTGCTTACTCTCACTCTTGCTGGCAAGTTTTATCTCTTCTGTGATTGCCAATGCTGCATTCCTTCACCGATGCTAGAATAAACTTCTTCCTCTCCCAGTACAGACTAAAGACAGCAATTCTCCAAAAGTCCTCCATGCCTCTAGCACTCAGAACTGTGGACTAGACAACTACCGGGTTCCTGGCCTATCCCATGTGAGACAGCCATTGTTGTACTGCCCAGACCATGAAAAAAATAAAAATAATATATACCTATACTATATATAAGGTATAATATACATATATACTTTTTAATTTATTTTTATTATAAGTTCTGTTCCACTGGAGAATTCGGAATAACACACTGAGATAACCTCTAGCCCAGGTCCCCAGGTTCAATGATCTCTGCCTCAGAGGGACTCAGAATAGGACAGCAGTTCTCAACCTGTGGGCCATGACCCCTTTGGGGCTGCTGCATATCAAATATTTACATTATTATCCATAAGAGTAGCAAAATTACAGTTATGAGGTAGCAACAGAATAATTTGATAGTTGGGGGTCACCACAACACAAAGAACTATATTAAAGGGTATGCCGCACTGGGAAGGGTGAGAACTCCTGGAACAGGGGAAGCATCCAAACAGCTTTTAATCATTAAGTGTAAATTTAAAATGACCACCAGCATTAACTTGGACGAGGCTGGCAGGGCCTCACCTGCAGGGCTGTGAAGATAATTTTCAAGCTGAAACCTGACGAGGCACTCTGGAATATAACGTCAGCTAGCTAGGGGTGAACAGTTCACATTCCTCTACATTCCCAACGAATGGAATACAGAAAAATGTAAAAAGATGCTGAGTGTGGAGGCCCCGAGACATAAAAATGGGATGTGACAGGTGGACCAACCTCAGAAAAATGAAGGCATTGCGACCGAAGGGAACTGATTTCAAGGGCACCTCCACCCCCATCAATATGGCATTTTAGACTCATCTATTCAGGGACCCCATTTCCTGGAAATACAAATTAACCAGAGAGAAAACAGGATGCTGATGTATTGCTTTCCAGAGATGAAAACAAAAGAGAAGGGGATGCTGAGCACCAGGGAGTTGTAAACTGGGGAGATGGGAAGCTTCCATACACTATCTCTGGTTTAAGAACTAGGAAGGATCATTTCTTGATGAAAATAATAAAGAGAATAAAGTCCCAGTCACATGTTCACAGCCCTAGGAAGCAGGAGAAGACTTCAGAGTAGAGTGGGGATCCTCAAACACTGGAGAGTTAGCCAAGCCACACCCACCAGCCAGCCCTTCAGTATCATTGATGCTCACGGAAACCGACTGTTGGAGTCAAGCGAGAATGGAGAAGGACACTGGGGGAACAAAAGGGTTTTGCAAAGTCTGGTCTAGACTTCCTCAGTCAAAGGACAATGGCTTTCATCTCCTGAAAAAATCCCTGCATCTTAATGAAAAAGAAAAAGGAATATTTCTCACAAAGAAGAATGTATTATATAGAAAGAAGCTCTCAGCAAAAACCTAAATGGAGTCTCGATGTTGTGCAAGAAACATGGGCTTCAGGTAAAAAAAAAATTGAATCACTAAGCAGCAAGGCTAAGATTATAATGGTGTTGGCTAACTTAGAGGTAGATGAGACATAAGATAGATAAAAGAAATGCAGCCATAAAGTATAAAGAGAAATGAAAGGCAAAAGTCATAGTTGTGCTGAAAATCCAATCACCAAGGAGAAAAATAATGCAGATGTTCCTAGAATATGATCACGGAAAAACCAGAGTCAGGAATGGTGGCACATTCCTTTAATCCTAGTACTCGGGAGGCAAAAGCAGGTGAACCTTTGAGACTCTGAGATCAGTTGAGGCCAGTCTGGTCTACATAGCAAGATCTGGACTACCCATGGCTACATAGTGGGAGNGAAGGAAGGAAGGAAGGAAGGAAGGAAGGAAGGAAGGAAGGAAGGAAGGAAGGAAGGAGAGAAGGCAACTGACATGAAAGACAAACAAATGGTTTTCTGAATTACAAATAGTTCATAGTTTTAAGAATTGAAGTAAAGGATAACAATCCACAGACCCAGAGAGGCTAGGTAACAGGGATGACCCAAGGGGGATGCATGGCTCTCCCTAGGAAGGAGAAATAGAAGAGGTTTCCTGGGTGGACTGGAGACAGGTGGGGATAGGAACTCGGGGAACTGAGTTAGGGGATGAATAGAGGGGAAAGTAGTAAAAGAGATGGCTACAAAAGAGGGGTGAGCAGCTTGGGGTCAGGAATCTACAAGGATGACCCTAGCTAAGACTCCTAACAATAGTGGACGAACAGCCTGAACTGGCCATCTCCTGTGATAAGACTGGTGACTACCTCAATTTATATCAGAGACTTTATCCAGATGGATACAGATACAGAGACCCACTGCCGAACATTAGCTGGAGGAATCCTGCTGAAGAGGGAGAAGGATTATAGGAACCCAAGGGGTCAAGGACAACACAAGGAAACCCACAGAAACAACTAACCTGGCTCACAGGAACTAACAGAGTTTGAACCAAAAACCTTGGAGCCTTCATGTGACCAGCCAGCCTAGGCCCTCTACAATAATGTGACAGTTGTGTGGCTTGGTCTATTTGTGGACTTCCTAACAATGGGAGCAGAAGTGGTCCCTAACATTTTGGCTGGCTCTTGGGAACCCATTCCTCACACTGGATGGCCTGGCCCAGCCTTAATATAAGGGGGCAGGGATGTTCACTCAGTCTTAGCACAACTTGATCCGCCATGTTTTGCTTATACCCATGGGAAGACTTCCCTTTTCTGAACAGAAACAGAGGAGGAATGGATTGGGGCAGGGGCAGAAGGGAGTGGGAAGGGAATGAGAGGAGAGGAGCAAGGGAAAACTTCAATTGGGATATAAAATAAGTAAATTAATTAAATTAAAAAAAATGAAGGGACTCTGAGTCCACATCATGAGACTGAGTCCCAAGGGAGTAAAATTGAGCCTGCTGTAGCACTTTAAAGTTTTACTCTGAAAATTGTTAGTAATGCTCTTATAGCATTAAACAGTAATGCATCTTTCTCATACTGATTAAGAACAACAGTTTTCTACTCTGATTTGTTTTTAAGATACACTGAGTTAATTTGTGGACCTTCTGTTTCTCATTCATTCACTTAACACACATCCCTGAACAAATGAGATGTAAAATACAGCTGTATTTATTTCATAATCTATCTAATTCAGCAGCAGCTATCATGAATATATATATTAAAATAAAAATATGGAGTGTAAATTGGTACACAAGCTTAGTTTTGTTTATTTGAAAAAAGAATTGAAACAGATAAGAATTCACAATAGTCATATTCTCCAGATAAAAATGAGATAAAACTGGAACTTAGAATATATATATATATATATGATGCCATCTGAGAAATCAGAAATCAATCTCTTAAATAATTACAGAGGAAATAAAGTGGAAATTATACTACTATTTGCAATGAACCAACAATGACTACATGATCCTTAAATATTTATATATAGTCTGACTACCCACAAAATCAAATGTACCACTAATCAAGACAAATAAAGATAAAACTCATAATTCAACATATTAGAATATAAATGGAATAAGAATATTTTTACAGAAATATGGCAGCTGAAACTGAATCAGCAAAATGGGAAAACCAAAGTTGATCAATACAATGTCAATCTTTAAAAATTAATAAAGTCAGTCAAATAGCATCCAGTTGGATCAAGGGAAACAGAAAAGCTTATCTCAGTGCTGAGGGAAGATCATACAATCACAAGTACAACAGTTAAAGCAAATAAGAAGGATGCATAATTTTGATCATTTTTAAAATCTTAATGAAATTGACACTTCTTTGGGAAAATGGAAATTGCCCACATAGGAAAATATGGATGGAAGGAAACTGTAGTTTGCACATAACTGCTACCAAAAAAGACCACGGGGACCTTGGGAGAAGGTTGAAGGGGAGGGGAGAGGCAGGGAGGGGAGAAGAGAAAAACGTAGAGCTCAATAAAAATCAATTTAAAAAGGCCATGGACAAGCTCATTCTAACTATAAAACTAATTTCCATGCTTGACAACATATTCTGTAACATAAAGAAACATGGAAGTTGTCAATTCATTTTATAAAGTTAATGTTATTTTGACACCCTAGTCTAGAAAATAAATACATAAATTCATTAAGATAAAGAGTAAATATTTCATAGTAAACAAATTCAAAGGAAAAAACCCTATTATCACGGCCATGTAGTCTTGGCTTGCTGTGGAGCTGTACTTAGCTCATATTGTGCTAAACACTTCAATAGGCATTAACTAGGCATTTATTCACATTCAATGTCTGTGAGTTATCATCAACATCAGAGATGCTAGAACTGGAAACAAAGTTCCACAACAGATAAATAAATGCTCAGGAGCAAGCTAGTCCAAAAGTTCCCTATCTGATAGCAAATTATCACAAAATTTGATGCTATTGCTTTGCATAATAAATTAATTTTAAAGTATTTGCACAATTTTATTGGAAAATAATTTTATACAATATATTTTGACCATGTTTTCCCCTCTCCTAATCCAGGTCCTTCCCACCTCTCTATCCACCCAAATTTATGTTCTTTTTCTCTGTCTCTCTTTAAACAATTGAACAACAAAATGAAATAAATACACACAAACAAAATAAAAACTACATAGGAACAGAAGCCAAAGCAATCAAGCAAAAGACTAATAAGGCAAAAAATACCCAAACAAAGCAAAATGAGATGAAAAGTTTATTAAAATCCCATTGAGTTCATTTTGTATTGGCCAACTACTCCTCAGCATGTTGCCTTGTCCAGGAGTGTGCTTAATACACCCAGTGAAACCTCATTGGAGCAAACTAATTTTCCCTTTGCCATTGCGCATCAATTGTACATAGCGCCTTGGTTAGGGATGGGAGTCAATGTCCACTTCTCCCTCTCAGTGCTGGGACCCCATATGGCTTGAACCTACGCAGACAGACCCCGGGGCAAGCGGGAGTTCTCTGTCACTGAGAGTTCATATGCTCATCAGTCCTGCTGTGTATGGAGTCATCCAGTCACCCCTGGTTCTTACAGTCTTTCTGTCTCCTCTTTCCCATGGACCCCTAAGCTCTGAAGGAAGGGCTTTGATGAAGACATCCCCATTAGGCCTGAATGCTCCAATGTCTCTCACTCTCTGGGCATCATCTGTTTGTGGGTCTCTGTGTTTGTTCCTATCTACTGCAAGAAGTTTCTCTGATGAGGCCTGAGTGAGGCATTGGTGTATAGGACAAACAGAATCCAATCAGAAGCCATTTTACTGCTATGTCCCTTTAGCATAGCAGTTATCAACCATTGAAAAACACGAATATTTGCATTACAATACAAAACACTAACAAAATTACCGTTATGAAGTAGCAATGAAAATAAATTTACGGTTGGGGGACACCACAACATGAGGAACATTGTTTAAAATTGTATTAAAGGGTCACAGCAAGTAAGGTTGAGAAGTGCTGCTTTAGCAGAATAATTATATTTACATCATTTTTCAATTTTAAGAATACAATGCGCGACCTGGAGAGATGGACTAGTGATTCAGAGTGCACACAGTTCCTGCAGAGGATATGAGTTCGGCTCCCAGCACCCATATCAGGCAGCTCACTACCTCTCTTCTACTCCACAGGCACCTGAACACGCATGGCATCCTCTTACACAGAAACACAAGCACATAAATAACAATAAGCCTTAAAAAAACAATTAAACATTATGAAGAAATATTTCAAATGTATATGGAATGAAGCAACAGCAATGATAAATAATACACGGCAGAATGACTTTCACAAACAAATGCAGGAAAGAAATCGGGAAGTGATTATGACTTCCAGCTAACTTCCTTAGAGCCTGATCAAACAAAACAGCTCCGCAGGGGTGAGAGAAATCTGCACTGCAGAATGCCATTTTTCCACATACTATTTATAGATTTGCCCAATCCTAGAGGGATTTCATGGAAATTTCACAGAGATTCTAAAGTTCACTTAGAAAGATAAACGGATGATAACAGCAAATGACTTTTTCCAAAACAAGAAGACGGGAGCCTCTCCCTGCCAAAAAATTAACATGCTGACAAACTACAGCTTTAATTAACGAGGAAGTGGAGTAAAATCGATGTCATAAAAGCAGCCAGTGGCACAGGGAGAAGAAACACGGGCCAAAGCGAAGCGAGAAATACGTGGGTCAAGATGATTCCATAAACAAGACCAGAATTAATGGGTGAGTCTGTGAATCTGTTTGCATCTTCAGCTCAACTACAATTAACCCCAAATGGAGTACAAGGTTATTTTTAAGCCAAATCATACAGGTAGAAAGAAAAGATAGGAACAATTATGTGGAATAAATACATGACTGAGATCCTGAATCTAAGAATACAATAATGAAAAATATAAGCAAAAAAAAGAGAGTTTGAACTGGATGAAAATGAAACCAATATGCCACAAAACCTTCTGAGAGGCTAGGATACACAGAATACATATAAAACTCTTGTACTTTATCTTTTAAAGGTGATTACCTCCCTAGATAGGAACGCAGACCTGAGTGTGGTAACACAGACTTACAACCCTGACCCAGAATGATTTTCCTCAAAGAAAAAAGAAAATTGAGACTACACATGAAGAAATCCTTTCCACAAGGAAAGAACGTGATATAGTGGAGGAAAGACAGAGGAGAAAGGCAAACAAAAGGGGTGAGGGTCCTTTCTTCTATAGTAATTGAATGGGAACTATGTAAGCGCTAGGTTGTAGCTCAGTGATGGAGCACTTGCCTTGCATCCAGAAGAGGCTCGGATTTGACTCCCAGTGCTGAAGAAACACACCTCACAAAAATTATAATACTCACTTTTGGCAAGCGGACATTGAATTCGAAGCTCTCAAGCATGGCTGTAGGGATTTCAAACCTGTTCACATTCCTGGAAGCTGACAGAGCAGTAACTATGAGCCTCTCTGAAGGACATGTCCGTTAATGAGGAAATACTGTTTCTAAGATTCCAGTCAAAGAAACTGTCAGATACTGGCAAGGATTTCTGCACAAGACTCTCACCACAGAAAACTCATGGAAAATACCTTGTGCTGCCAAACAGAGACCTTAAAAAAAGCCAGGTGTAGGGGCGCACACTTCTAATCCCACCAACCAGAAGGCAGAGGCAGGGACAGCTCTATGAGTTTGAGGTCAAGTTCCAAACCAGCCAGGGTTAGAGTAAGAACCTACCCCAAAAAATAAAATGTTGTCAAAAAGAAACTCAAATGAATCAGGTATGACATGGAACAATCCAAGGAGAATCAGACTGTCTGCGTTCTAATCTAAGACACAGAAACCCTAAGCTTTAACAATTTGCTTCAATTTTTGTGTCCTGTTTTCCTTTACATGTAAAACAGAGAGAAAAATTTTCCCATTCCATAGAGTTATGCTGGGAGGCCAAAGAAGTTAAGACATAAAAAGTATCTGGAACAGAGTCCCTGGCCTGCTAAGGACTCCAGAAACATTAGTTTCCATAATATTTACAAAAGCATCATGAGCTTTGTGGCGGATGTATACCTGCAACTCCTCCAGCATGCACAGGCTGAGGCAAGAGGACTAACCTGAGCTACACAGCAAGGCTCTCTCTCACATACAAAAAACACAATTTTATTACCATCATGCAGACATTAAATCATATCTGAACTTTAAAGTCATGAAGAAAAAGCTGATGACAAGCTAAAAGGGAGGCTCCGTCGATTCCAATTTTTTCTAACAGACAGAAGAGTGGTTGGGGGGGGGCATCTTCCAACTCATTTTGTGGGCCAGCATTGCCCTGAAAGCAAAACCAGACAAAGACAGTACCAAGAAACAAAATCACAGACTATTTTCTCATGCGATCATAACACAAAAGTCCTCAGTAAAATTTTAGCAATTCAAATCCAAGAAATGTAAACTGCAAACCATTTCCTGAGCTACTGTGGCTTCTCCTTGGTGTGCAAGACTGGCTCTGTGTTCAAAAGCCATTCCACACAATCCATTCTGTATAACCACTATCAACTGTCTAAGAGAAAAATCAGAGGGGCAATTATTCCTACAGGAAAGGCATCTGACAAATTTCAATACCTATCCCTTATTTTAAAAAGGAGCTTCTCACCAAATGAAAATTAGATATGAAATTCTTTTACATCATAATATATATAACTATGAAAAAACTACAGTAAACATCATGCTCAACAGTTTATGACTAAATATTCCCTTCTAACATCCAGACAAGTCATGGGTGACTATTCAAATGACATACTAAAGAATCCAGCAATTGTAATATGGTAGGGAAAAGAACTGAGTATTATAGCATCTTCATTCATAAACACTTAAACTAAAAGCAACCAAGTGCCTTACAACAGGGAACAGAATAAAATATTCAATACCTGCAAATGAAATGTTACTCAGCCAAAAGTAGACGTGCAAAATCCTGATTCAGAAGGCAACTTGAGTGAAGTCATAATATTAAGTAAAAGAAACAAACTGTTGGAGTCTTGGATTCCATTTGCAAAAAAATAAAAACAAAAAAATTTTGTTTTATTTTTTCTTTTGAGACAAGTCTCCCTATTTAGTCTCAACTAACCTCAAACTCATGATCGTCCCGTCTACACTTCCCTAGTGCTGGCATTACATCTGGCTACATTCTTAAAAATTCAAATACTCTGATGACAGACAATGGTCAGGGTAATGGATGAGAGGAAGGTGTGACAAAGGGACGATTCAGAGTTTTGCAGGAAGAGTGATATTCTATCTGTATCTGGACAGTCAGTCAATTTTACTGTATGCAATTTTAAAATTAAAACATACTAATTTTTTATTTAAAAAAATGTAGGGACCAGCAAGATGATTTAGTGGGTAAGGAAACTTGCCTCTAAGCTTGAAAGAAGAAAACTCAATCTTCCCAGTTGTCCTCTGACTTTTCCACTATGCTGTGGCATGAATACATACATGTACTCACATACATACATACATACATACATACATACATACATACATACATACTGGATAGATAGATAAGTTTTTTCTTAATTTAAAGATCTGTTGGGCAGTAGTGGTACAAGCCCAGCATTTGAGAGGCGGAGGCAGGCAGGTCTCTGAGTTTGAGGCCAGCCTGGACTACAGAAACAAGTTCCAGGACAGCCTGGGCAACAGAGACAAACCCTGTCTCGAAAAACAAAAAAACAAACAAATTTAAAGATTTAATCCATTATATATGGTTTGATGTCAATATTGACATAGTGAAGGGAGGAAATGACATCACAATGTTAGAAAATGATGGTACTGATCTGAATTTGCCTAGATTTGTTTAAAGTGGGTACAATGAGTTTACTCACTGTACAACAGCCCAAAACTACCCGTGATTTTAAACACCAACCTGAAACCCCACTCTTCCAAATCCTACAATGCTAAGGTCCTAGGAAGCTCTCCTTAGCAACCAGTGTTCGGGGCAAGGTCCAGAAGCATGATATCAAGGACAAAATGAAGTTGGAAAGTTATACGTTCAAACACTGCTAACAAGAAAAACAGAAGAAAGAAGAAAATCCAGACCACTCATTTCCAAAGAGCCCCTTATCCTCCTGATTACATCAAGATAGACATACGTGAAACAAATCAAGAAGTGTCCCGAGGGCCAGTGCTCCGCTTCACACAGCTCCTTACTTGCTACATGAAGCAGCTCGCCCTGTGACTCCCCCTTTTTTCCCATGGACCGCCTCTCCCAAATGTCAAAAAGTTTCCCAGGAGATTCCAGCACTTCAATAACATTTCCGAATGTGAGACAATCTGCCAAAAGTTGATCTTCATTCATTATATTCCTCCCTTAACTGTGCTGTGTTTTCTTAAGTGGATTCTTTTTTTCAATCAAAGAGTGAAATTGGCATTTTTCTTCCATGTCACTTCTAACAAAATCAGACATTAAGACTCAGTGGCCCCAAGAGTGCCTCCACGTCAATATTCCAGAAAACAAATACCAAGGAAAGCAGTATGGAAGCCTTACACGGCTAAACTTCCCGAATGATCCATCTCTCCGAAGAAGCCATTTTCATGCAGCCTTCATTCAGAAATATGACGCAAATGACAGAAATAACTATCCACCAAAGAAGCCCTCCTCATACCAAGCATAAACTTTCCCTCGCGTTCAGTTCAGATTTCTGTACGTTAGAGCATTGACTCTGCAAACATAAGACTGTCCACACCGTCAGTTCTCAAATGAAAACGAACTTGGTGACTATTTCTCTGCCCCAATGTATAATCAAAATTTTGTATATATAGTTTTATATATATTCAAGATTTTGTATATATATTTTGTGTATATATATATATATATTATTTTGAATATAATAGTCCTGGTGGTGATTTTCCTTCATTCTTAAAACCACGATTTTTAAGTTGACGTTATTTGAGTGTAGGTAATTATCAATTACTTAATGCCACTGGTTCTTTGATACTAAAAGATATGGATGGTGTTGTCATTAGAAGGCCCCTTCTCCATTACCTTGATGGTTGGCAGTTGACACACAAATCCACATGGGTTATAAAACTTGTAGAACCCAGAGCGTGGGCACACACACACACACACACACACACACAAATGCATACATAATAAAACAGTCAATCCAAGTGAGAAAGGTAGATTGAATTGATGTCACCATTCTACTAATAAATAATATTATGTCACAATTTTGCAAAATATTACAGTGAAGTTAACTAGAAAATACTACAATGGAGAGCCCCTGTATTTTGTTTTCCACCTATATGAGAATCTTCAATTCACTCAATATAAAATTCCAATTAAAAAAGACTCTCCATTCCTCCTACTCTCTACCCTTAGTTTCCTTATGCAGCTAAAATGGAAAAGGAAGAGGGGGGAGGAAGGAGGCAAGCTGATTTAAATCATGTGGGATGGCCTGGGTTCTGATATCAAATAAGTTATTGAACCCCTTCATAGTCACTGTTGGGAAGACCTAAGTTTTGAGGCAGAGCAAGTGCTTTTACTGAAGAAAAACCTCTTCTCCCACAGGACTCCCTGAGAGAACAGGTCACCCCCTGATAGCAGGACACAGTGATCTTTCTCTAGGAAATCCAACTAACCCCTGATAAAGATGGAAAACTCCACATAGAGCCTTTCCCAGTGACATGGCCCAGTCAGATGAGCTCCCAGGGACACTCACCAACAAGTCCTTCCTCTGCCATTGCCATGATCTCTGCAACAGCCCCACCTACACACAAGGGAAGTGCAGACACCAAAGTGCCGGACATTTAAAGACACTGGTAAGAAAAATGGAACAACACAGGTGGACAAAAGCCACTTATAGAAGGGTCCACAGAAGGAAGGGGAATCTTCAAAACTAATGTGTGCATACTTAGAGGTGGGAGAGATGATGCGGATGGATAAAATCAGGAGCTACTAAAGTAATCCCCACAGGAGATGCAGCTCTTGGGAGTTGAAACCAGTGTAAGAGTTGGAAACCTGGGCCATACGATGGTCCAGCGAATGAAAGCACGTGCTGTGCAAGCCTGGTGACCTGAGTGAGACCCTCAGAACTCAGAAAAGGTCGAGGCAGAGAACTAACTCCATAAGGTTATCCTCTGGCTCCACGTGCATGCTTCTTCCGACACACACCATACAGGCAGACCCACGCAATAATGAATAATTAAATAAAGGTTTCTTTTTTTAAGGAGTGGGAAATTCTTGGTTAAAAAATGTAGAGGGGCTGGAGAAATGGTTCAGAGACTGTGCAAACACTGGCTGCTCTGCCAGAGGACCTGGGTTGGATTCCCAGCACCCATGTGACAGCTCACGACTTTCTGGAACTCCAGTCCTAGAAGATCCATGCTTCTCTTCTGGCCTCCTCAGGCACCAGGACCACATGTGATACACAGGCATACATGTAGTAAAAATACCTTCATGTATTAATATAAATAAATATATAAATAATGTGTATAGAAATCACACCAAATATTCGAGGTGATTGCATGAAACTGTAATCTCAGTCCTTGAGAGGCTAAGGCAGAAGGATCATGCATCCAAGGCCAGACTGGGCTGTGTCCAAAGGGTAAAAGGAGGAAGAAAGGAAGGTAGATGAGGGGATGCTCCCAGGAACTCAGGCATGCAGTAACAGACAACCCAGAAAGGGAGCAAGCAAGGAGGAAGATGTCACAGAGCAGGAGATCCTAGGCCTGTGGGACACACAATTTCAGATCAGAAGAATCTGAAGGGAGTGGACAGACACGGAACCATACTGGTCATATAACTCACTGACACTAGGAGCAAATAACACAGGAGGAACAAAGCAAATGTCTTAGAAAAAGGAAATGGAGTCAAAAAACAATTAAAAACCAGGACAGTATCAGACTTCTAAGAGGCATCATTGAAAGAAAGATATACAAGCAACATCGTCAGAGCCCCAAAGAAAACAAGGCCCACCCTAAATTATTTTCCTTTTATTTTAAATCTAAGGCTAGCCTCAAAATCATAACCCTCCTGCTTCAGCACTCCCAAATTCTAGGATTATAAGTGCATAACCTACGTTATGATCCCAATCCACCTGACCCATGGGTCCGAAGAAGGATCACAGTTTCAAACATATCAAGCATCACACCTATGCTTGCTTTGCCTTATTTCAGAGGCACCTAGAATGTGTGGGGCCCAAAACAACAACTGCAGGCATAAGCCAAGAGAGACGCATGCACGACTTCTAGGAAGACAACTTCCAGGGGAGCGCTCAGAGATGTGAACCGGCACAGAGCTGAAGGGAGGGGGGACAAGACAACAGTGGACAGCAGGCTTCCCAAGTAACCTGACCAGACAAGAAACAGCCAGAAGAATCTGCATGAAGATCGCTTCCCAGAGAACCCCCCCCATGGTGAACGTAATGCCAGTGTACATAGGAAGATGAGATGAGGCCGGGAAGGAGAGTTTGGAGTGAAATTATGAACGCTGAGAAAACCAAGTAGAAGAATATTGATTTACATCCAGAAGAGAAAACTTGAGTTCAGTGTATTTCACAGCTCAGCGACAGGGGGCCTCTACATAGCCATAATACAATGAATATTGCACATTAACCTACCCCAGCGGGCTCAGTCTTGGCTGCACACTGACACCAACTGTGTCACCTTTAACAAAACATCGCAATGTCCACACCTTACCTTGGGGCGCTCCATCAGTATCTGTGGGCAAGACTCAGACCCAAGTGAGGCGCAGAGTTCCCTAGGTGACACTGCAGAGAAGATTGAGGAACACGAGCTCGTCCAAGAGGTAATTTTCACCTTCTGGTGTACTCCTCACAAGTCCTCATCTGTGGCGGCAACTGCTAATAATCCCGATTTTCAACTGTCGGCTTCGTGTCCCACCAGCTCACTAAGTCAAACTACCCAAAAATGAACACTTCCCGTTCCGTCTATAAAATGGCACTATTGACCTCCTGGTGTGGATGTGTGATGCCAGTCTGGTCACCCAGGCCTCTCCACCACCCTCTGTTCCTTCGTGTCCTCCAGGTATTTAAATTCTGGTGGCAGAGCAGGTCACTAAAGTAAAAATGCTCCTTTCTAAGTCAGAACGAAGGAGACATGTATAGGGAAAATGAAGAGCAATACTGTCAATACTGCAAAAGCTACAGATGGGAAATTCTCCAAACTGGGGAGCCGCTGAGCTGATACTATTTGCTCACCCTCTCAGGAATACATAGCTATTGAAAAGCAAAGAATGAATGCTAAATTGCACGGTTTAAATAAGCAAGCAGCGCTGGTCTTTCCTGATCCCCAGCGTTCCCTTCTAATCCTAAACTCCAGGCTTTAAAGGGCCACAGCCAACCAGCTCCATGGTCCACATTTGGATCCAGATCCTCTGAGTTTTTACCCAAGCTTCAAAAATATATGAAGCTATTCTAATCTCATAAGCATGTATGTGGTTCAAAACAGGAGCAGCAGCTTAGCTACACAGCCTCCATATTGTAGTCAACTACACTTGGATCCATTAACTTTTGCTCATCTATCCAAAAAATGACATCTCATTCTTTTGAAATTCTAATTTCCCACTTGATAATTAAGGGTGGAAAATATTATTTGGGGTTATTGGCCATCTGCAGTGGCATCTCTGTCTGTTACCTGCCCACAGTATTTCTCAGTTTTCTAGGAGTTTGTCTTTCTAACTAGTTTCCGTTTGCTTTCCAGGTCTCAGCACTTCTGAAGAACCATATACTCCTCCAGGGCATGCTGGATTTCTCATTCATAGCTCCAAAATTCTTCAAAAGTAGCTACTCGGTGCCCCTCTTCTCAAACATCCCAAAGACCAATACTGGGTGTCTATCTCAGATACCACTGTAACCCCAACAACTAGCAAAATGCCTGATTAAAGGAGTCATAGGCAGAGATCCCTGGATCTGATGTCCTTGGGAGCCGATGAAGGACTCCTTCCAAGGAATCCACTGAGAAGAATTTCACAAAAAGAGAGCTGACAGAGATGGTTATGGGGTAGGAAAGCCATTAAAGAATGGTGACACCCAACATTAGCAACAGTGTGGAGGAGCACGGCCAATCCCAAGCCAGGAGCAGACTGATAGAATAGCAAGCAGAATTTTGGAAGCCCATAGCCCACCACCCCCTCTTGGCTTATGGCAAACCTTTCTCCACCTGAGTCCTCAGTACTTCACATTCTCAGATCCTACACAGCAGAACCTTGTTCGAAACTATTACAAGCGATGACTAAAACGGGCTGTCAAATAAACTCTACAGAATCAGAAACTGACGGCCATCAATCAGAAATCCTGAAATCCCTCTCTTGAGATCACAACCCACTTGTAGTGTGACATCAGCGACATTTTTTGAATCCCCCCTAGACCTCAGTTTCCCCATTGAAACAGTCTCTGTAGTGTCCTTCTCCTCATTACCCAAATACATACACAAAGAATTTCCTTGTGCACGTGGAACCCTCCTTATAGAAGTGAGAGTTGCCAACGTCCTGCGCTATCAGCCAGTTTCCACCAGGCCTTGGAATGCTCAGCAAATAACTAGTTTTGCAATTCTTTTGGCTTTGCCAACCCTCCGGGGTAAAAAAAAAAAAATCTTCCCACAAGGATTCGAGGCTTCTGAGGAGAGGAAATCTTTGAGAAAAATCTGGGTTGATGAGCAGCTAAGAAAAGGCAGGAGGAAAAAAAACACTTCTATATATGTTTGTGCAGAAAATAGAAAAGGTTGAAAACAACGTGTTTCTAAAATACTGCTTCTATGAAGCCAGCCTTCTGTTACTCCTTACTCCTCGATGGACTGAAAAAGGCAGGGTGATTCCCTGTCTTGTGTTCCTCTCTGCCAATGCTGGATAATGCATCTATATGCAACCTTGACACAGGCGTCCCCAGGTTCAAGTCCTACCACTATCCAAGTGATACTGCGCAGAGCCTGCCACGTTTTTTTCAGCTTGGTACTCGCCAAAGGAAAAAAAAAAGGGCAACAACATCAAATTTACAGGACAAGAAATTATGAAAATAAGCATATGCTAGCAAGTAGGGCCCTAAAACATGGTGGATTGTTTTGGTTTTGTTTTGTTATTTTTATCACAGGCATTGAAGTTCAGATATCAAAAGGGCTTCTCTATAACAAATATATTTCGAGCTCTTATTATGGGATGGGTGATGGGGGTGACAGATGTCAGAATAGATCACAGGGTCTCTGACCTCCTGGAGCTCAGAACCCAATGAAGAGGAATGTTACTCAAACAAACAGATAGCTGCCGACTTTGATAAATATAATAACCGAATGCAGTGTTTTCAGAGAACACAGTGGGGAATCTAATATAGTCCAGGAGATCCTGGCCTTGCAGAAGGATTAAGTCACTGCAGAGTGAAGTGGTGGTGGACACAGCAGTACATGTGAGAAATCTGGGACCAGAAGGTTCATACACCCTTGTGAAGCAACAGAAAAGTCCAAGTGAAATCAGAAAAGATAAGGCTAAAGGAGGAGACGTGAAGTGAGGGAGTCTGCAGGTTGCACCCCAAGTCCTCTGATGAGTGGAATTCCATGGAAGCCAAGATGGACTCTCAGTTTGCATTTCAAATCCACACTGTGTCTCCTTCTTCAAAGATTACCCCCGTCTTCACGCCAAATAAGGTTAAGGCCAATAGTCTCACGATTGGAGGACATTTCAAAAATATTATGCATGTGCATGTATGTACAGTGTATATTCACATGGGCATACATACAAATGTCTACATACAAGGTATATGTATATCTTCCTGTACTCACAACTGGTCACTTTGGGAAATGCCTTCACTCACTCCTAAGTAACATTCCTTCAAATCTCCAGATTTTTTCCAAATCTACCAATCATCATATCTCCCATTAAATTGAGAAAACGGTGACTCCACATCCTCACCTTTTCAACCTAGGTGGCATTTGTTCTTGCCTTGACCAGCAGAAGACCACCATGGCAGCAGTACTCTGTGGCTTCTGCTAGAGCATAAGACTGCCACGCACGTTGTTTTCAGGAGTGCTATCTCTTGGAATCTGGCTGCCATGCTCTGAGGAAGTTCAAACTGAGCCCCAAGGAAAGACCATGCATGTGTTAGTGAACATCCACATCAACCCTTATAAATGAGCGTGATGGTGTCTTGGATGATTCCAGATCCAACTGTCATGTTGCCCAATCTTACACTCTTCCCAGTCAAGGCCTCTGACATAATGAAGTAGAGAAAAGCCATCCCAAACATGCCCATCAAATTTATGAACTGAAGTACCTTTGAGAAAAAAAAAGTTAAACAACTGTTAATACCAAGTTTGGGGCTAATTTGTTAAATAGTGATAGTAACTGACATATAGCCGTCTCTCTATATATGTATATATAGAGTATATGTGTATATATACATATATACTCCTAAGTTATGGTCTTTTCAAATCTATGAATGTGTATGTGTGCAAATATTTATTTTTCCTTAGTTATAGCCTTAGAACTTTCTAGAGAAGATGTATATAACTGCTCCTGCGTTAGAACCCCTACCTCTAGAGAAAGATGGCAATGAAGTTTATATAAAAAAGAAACATTTCTAAGTCACTCAATATATACAAAAGTAATTCATTCTCATGGTAAGAATAAATGAAAACCCTAATTAGCAAATCTAACACCTTATTTAAATTGGCTTTGAACACAGAGATCAAAAAGAAGATCTTCATCAGCAACAACTAAATAGGGCACCTGGGGCCTGTGTCTCTCCTGCTGAAGGCTCACAAGACTGAAGCCGGTGTTTGCAGATGAGGTAAATGCACGTAAGGTTTGCTTGGCACAGTGCCTGGCACTTGAGATGCCCAAACTGTAGCTGCTATTATTATTGCTTTTGTTGTAGTTAGAATTAAGAATTCTCTTCCTCCCAGCACCAGCTCTTCCTGACCTAAATTAAAAAATCCTCCCATCCTAGTTACACAGGAGGGAAAAAAAAAGAACCAGTATGGATTCTTTGATATACTTCTTCTAACCAAATACTGAGCACACACACAAAAAAAGACTTTGCAAAATAGAACTGAACTTTTCAGTATGTAACCAAGTCTGGATTTACTGAGAAATCAAAAAAAGATCCCAAAATTCATGATTAGAAATGTTAGACATTATGTAACATAACTTTCACACACCTCTATTTCTTATAAAAAGAACTAACTATCCTTTTATAACAAACAAAAAAAACAAGGGTGGGGGATTCTTAGGAAACAGGCAGGGGGGGTTATCGTGTTATCTTTAACAAATACCACATGCCTTTAAAGGTAAAATATTGCCTTTGGTCATTAGAACGATACACCCACATGACCAAACAAGCATCATAGTGCTGCACCCCAAAGCAAGGAACACAGCTGGGAACAAAGAGTCAGGTCCCCTCAAGTTTGGCTTGTCCCTCCACTCCTCAATTCCTATGTGACTTAATCGCCCATTGTGAGTCCCAGAGTCTTTAAAATGGAGTAAAACAATGAACCCTTTGCCCACGCTGAAAGGATATTACGTAGAGTGGCCCTGGAGTTTTAGGGGTGTCACTACTCAGATGTTTCTAATGCCGAATGGTAATTCCCAAGCAAGATATCAGTGGAAGATCCCCATGCAGTAATTAATCTGCTTCAAATTATCTTGCAAGAAAACTATGCCTTGCTGCTCCAACAGGGCTGGGCCTCCCCTACTGAAAGCAGCATCTAAGGGAAGCAAGGTGATTAGAGACAGAATGAGGATCAGCAAGCCATGGCGTTGGGATGGAGGCAAAAAGCAGAGCCTGGATAGCAGGGTCCTTAGAACTGCTGGGTTTCTCCCAGCTAAGTCTTTCCAGGGTTGGGAATCAGGCGTCCCTAAACTAGACATTGACAGGGGGCTAAAGAGGAAGTGAGAGTGAGAACGAGAATATGAAATATGAATAAGAAAAGGGTAGAGATGGAGGTATGCTACAGCATAAAATTTGAGTCAGTAGCACCTGGACAGAAACTTCATTGTCAGGGCAACTACTTCAAAATGAAAGTTTACACTGTGTGCTACCTTATCAGCCCAGACATTCCAGCTTCTGGTGGGAATAAGGAACTGAAGCCCCCTGCAGCTGATCCACTTTCACTGCGTGACATTCACAGGGCCCCAAGCTGTAGGGAAACTGCCACCAAGTAATTGACTTGAAATAGGTCTTGCCAAAGGAGGCATCTGTTGGCTTTCACTCAGAAAAACTACGGGCCCTCTTAGTGACAGTCAGTGGACACTGCTTAGCAGATCTGAATCTGCCCTTGGAGAGAAGATTCACTTCATTCGAACAACACAGCCTCTCCCTCGTGTCAGCACCCAGGGCCAGAAAATATATTCAGAAACCACGGTGAGAGTCATCAACTCTAAGGGCTTCACTGAAAACCAGGACTGCTTCTCTCTCATTACCATATATGATGAAGTCTCTAGAGAGATCTGCTAAGTCCAGAATGACCCTCGAGTTTCACCATGTGGCACTACATCAGCCAGAGCCAGTGTGAGGGAAGTCCCTTTCTTGATGGATGGCATCTTTTAAAACGTCACCATCACTATCAAAACACCTTTATTGTGTGCTTCAAAGCAACGCTTATCAGATCTGTGACTGTCTTAAGAACGCAGCACATATCTGTAACTGTTTTACTCCACCTACAACCATTTATTCATCTGCTTCCTCAGAAACCTGACACTTGAAAAGCCAGGGTACAAAATCATTTTACAACTGCTTTTCTCCCAAGTCTTTCCTTTCCGTGGTGTTAGTTTGTTCTTTTACACAGCTGCATCCCAGAGTCCAAATTGTTTCCAATAGACAACTGTTTCGAGCATATTTCTCCTCAATGTCTATTTTCGCTCTAGAAAAGCCAAGGGCAAAGATAAGACCGAAGTCTTGTGTGTGTGTGTGTGTGCGTGTGCGTGTGCGTGTGTGTGTTTGATGTGGGCGTGTGTATGCGCGCACGCGTGCACCATCAGCCAAGGCACCAAGAAAAAGTGGACAGCACAGAGTGGTCCATCCCCAGCTCAACAGCTCAAGTCCAGGGAAGGAAGCCAGCCAGCCCTGAGAAAAAAAATCCATGTGTTCCTGCTGAGTGACCCTTTAAGAGAAAATGCCCATTACTAAACCCAGGCTTGGGTAGCTACCACTTTCTCTTGTCCGAAGTTACCAGCACCTGCCCTTCTACTGCAACGGTGGCAAGGAGTATTCTCTGTTGCCCACTCCACCTGTTCTGTGTGGCGAACACGTGGAGAACCGGTAGTGAGCGGATTAGCCAGCCCTGCAAGCCCTCAGCAAGCCAGGAGTACAGGTGGTTGATTACCTGCACAAGTACCGATTGCTGCCAGAACAACTTTATTACTGGCCCTGGTGGTGAAAGGGTTCTTGCTTAGGGTGAGACTCCCTGTCACCACCGCCACCACCAGTCCTCAGACTGTGGGAAAGGAGCAGAAAGCAAGAGTCACAAGTAAAGGTCTTCAGGGTGCCTAAGGGGGCCGGTCACTCCTCCACTGCAGCAGTCTTAGAGCCCAGACCCCTTCCTTCCCAGCCCTCCGAGGAACCTGGGTGTCTTCGTGCCCATTCGGTGTGGCCAGAGCCGAGCGCAGCCGCCCCGCGCTGAG
>LOEQ01001063.1:148899-165590 GCA_001685075.1 Bramus lutescens
CTGCGGGGAGGGGGCGCAGGGAGGAGACTGGGCTGCGGAGGGAGCCCAGTGCACAGCCCTTCAACCCTTTGGTGCCCAAAGAAAGCGGTGGTGCGGGAGGCCCGCAAGGCGGGATTCGGGTAGACAGATCTCCACCGAGAAGGATTCGCTTGAAACTTTCAGAGAAAAGGAGGTTTCCTTGGCTCTTTTCCATCCTCTGCCTTCAGTTAGAGCGTGAGAGTGTGCTAGGTCGCCAGTGCCTAACCACTGGTCCTGCCTCCTCCCCTTGGCCTCCTGGGTACCCCTCTGCCCCCTGGTGGGGATCCCGGTGAGCCAGGCTCAAGTTCTAAAACTGGTCTCCTGGGGTCTTTTGGCTTATTAGGGGTGTCCTGGCTCCCCCCTCTGGCTCAGGTTCACATTTCTCGCTCCCTGAGGAACTGAAGCAAGTCCAGTGTGTGGCTGAAGCTAAGGGGGCCCTGGCATGATCCCTGGGGAAGGAGACTACTGGACTTCTATGAGGATCATCAGCCTATCTCAACCCAAGATTGTGTCTAGGGCCCCATTCTCCTAATTCGGGTTCTTCTATCCCTGCCTATTTGAAATGTGGAAGCTGATATCTCTGCCTCCATCTGCAGCAGGTGACCATTGAACTTGATGATCCCAGGCACAGCTCACTCTCCATGCTTGGACCCTGGACGTCCCTTGCCTCCTCCCAGTGCCTGCCAACTGGAAGACACACAAAACCAGAGAAAGAGATGTGTTTTACTTTACAAGTGGTGCTGAAAACCTCAGTCTTATCCTAAATGGGATGGCCCTAGAACCCAGGTATATGGCTTGGATGGCTCTGTGGAAGTTCTTAGGATTGTGTAGTCTAGCCCTGGGAGGTTGCGGGGAGGGGGGAACCTCTGTACGAGTTTCTCCATGCCTAGGTCACAGAGGACCCACAGAATCGGCAGTAGGTGACCTTCCACAGTGTCAGGTGTCCCCTGACAACATCTGGGGAAATGGGAGAGAGAGAGAGAGAAGATTTTTGCTTCCCATGGGCACAATTTATTCCCTCCTCCCCTCATGCTGGCTGCCCCATGTGCAGCACGCCTTCCCTGAAATGCCTGAGTGAGTCTACCTTTGCTTTAGTTGCCAGGTACCAAAGGAGGAATTTAAACTATTCAAGTCCATCCAGGTTGGAGTGTCATGGAGAATTCCCCAGGTAGGCCACCTCCATTAAGCACTCTGAGACCCTTGAGGAGTTCAGAGTAATCCAACTTGCTAGGAAAGTCATTCATATGGTGTCTCTAGTGAAAAGCAAGCGTGGGGAGCGGGAACCTGGAATTTACCGAGTCAGGGAATGAACACTAACTCATCTGGGGGCAGAAAGTACCATAGGCAGAAGGAATTGTGTGATCTGGCCATGTGTAGGGGGTGTGAGGAAGTGGGGAAGAAGGGGAGTGGGGAACTAGCCCAGGAACTGATGATTCCTTGGAAGAGACAGGAGACTCTTGTGGCCCAGAGAAAGGACTGTGCTGTTTGATACTTGTTTTGAGAAATCGCAGAGTAAAAGGAGGTGGGGAAATATAAACACATTGAAAGATAGCTTCTGGGAGCTGCCAATCATGACTGTAAGTGGAAGGTGGGGATTTCTGATTCCCCTCCTGACAGTGCCTTAGCGCAGAGAGGCTCCAGAATTCCTAGGATGAGAGCATCTCTGCCGGAATGTACCTGAAATCACAGAGGTCCTTTGTCTCTTCCTCCCACCCTACCATCAAGCAAGGGTAGAACAGAGCAATCTCTTGGTGCCCTATCAGATCTAAAGGAGAAGGGAAACAGCCTTGGTGTCGTTCTTTGAGTCCTGTGTTATCTGCCTGACTCAGTTTTGGGGAGGTCCCTCAGGAAACAAGAAGTTTGGAAGGAGCTGGATCCAGAATGTATCCGCGGTCTTTCACTCTTAGGCAGTTCGAGGCTCCTGATGTGGCTGCTGCCTTTTATTCCCCAGTCTGTTCTCCACTTGGTCTCACATCTTATGCTTCAAGATAAAAATCCCACACTTACAGTTTCATCCCAGAATGAGCTGACTTGGAAAGAGAAGCTTGGAGGTGCTGGGCCCTTTCCCCTTCAAGAATGAAGCAGGTGTATTTACAGAGTATCTCCACACTGGGTGGAGGCAGGGCTCACCCTCTTTGCCTCAGTTTTTGCTTCCATAAGCCCTTCACTTGCAATTGCGTACAGAGTTGGTGTCGGGAACAGAAGCAAATCATTGTTTGCACAGCGCTGCCATTGCACTACCAAAAAAAAAAAATCAAAAGCCTTCCCAGGAAACTGAGCATGCTGACACACTTCTGTGATCCCAGGACCTAAGAGACAGAGACAGAAGGATTACAAATCTGAAGTCTGTTTGGGCTATAAATCTAGTTCCAGACCAGCCTGAGCTACACCGTGAATGAAACTCTGAACCAAAAACAGCAACAACAAGAAACAAGAGTAACAAACAACACTCCCTCCTATGATAGCACTGGCTCGATATTCATCAGGCGGTGAGGCGGAGTCTCCACTGTGTCAAGACAAGGCACATCTTTCTGGGCTCTCCTGCGGTCTTTTCCTGCTCTCCCCCTCACCCACAGTGCCCAGACCTGACTGAGCAGTCTCCACAACAAAGCAAGATTGTGTCTCCATAACACCAACCATTGCCAGTTGTGTGCAACAGACAAGCCAGGATCTAGAAAGGAGGAGAGGAGAAAAAGGAAAGTAACCACCTATGTGATGAAGTGCCCCCTCTCCATGCAGCTCAGTAACACGGAGGTGTGTCCCAAGCAAGGAAAGATCACCAGCTGTCCAAGGGGAACATTTTTGCCCAATGAACCAGTGTAGGTAGAAGGAGAAAAAAAAAATCTTCCTGGGACAGACCTTGGATATAGGACTTTCTATGGGGCTTAGGAGTTAAGGATATGTGATTTGTCTGTTTATTGTATAGGTAGGACTGACTGATCAACTGCCCTTCACCTGTGGGTCACGTGTTCTTCCCATCGCCCGGCACACAGAATTGGGTAAGATCCCCACTTTTATTACAGAAGAAACTGTACTTCCCTTGCCCTTTGTCTTTATTAAAAAGCTTGTGCAGCCACAGCTTGAAGTGCAAAGCTCCCCTGCAGAGTGTGAACATGGAGAATGCCGTGTCCCCAGCGTGGAATTCTCCTGGGCTAGGAGCTCAGCTGATGACTGAGGTTCAAAGAGACCTCTCATTTTATCATTATTTTTAAGTGTTAATTTTTTTTCATTCTTCCCCCGGTTGTATGCATTTGTTTGAAGAATTTTGACTCACCACATGGATGGCTGTCGTTATCTTTTCATGGCTCATGGCCCAAACCACAGCTTTCTTCTAAAACGGACTTTAATGAGGTAAATATATATATATATATATCAGAATGTGCACAGCTTAAGTCTTTACTCCACGAATCAAGTTTGTATATGCACCCTGCTAAGTACCAAAGTAAGCCTGGGACATTTTCCCCACTGTCTCTTTTGAAAGCAATAATCCTTCCATATGGCAGCCTTCCTCCCTCTTCCTGTCACTTTAGGTCACTCTTGCCTGTCCTTGAACTTCCTGACACTCTGCTTTGTTTCCGTGATAACTATGCACGCTGGTGGTGTGTGTTTGTACTTTCTCATGTAGGTATGGAGGTTTTCTGTTTTGTTTTGTTTTGTTTTCCTACCTGACGCTTCAGTTCCCTTCCAAGTTCACTCTGAGCCAAGAATAATCAAACCGCCACCTCTGGACCAGAGACAAATGACCTCCCGGGTTAGCTAGTTTTGTAAGGAACTTCAGCTAAAATTGAAAGCAGTCACTGGCTACTTCTCAAACCTGTTGTGCCACGTAAGGATTGGCACCAGTGTGACTTCAGTTACACGTGTCAACAGATGGGTTGGGGGAGAGGGGGTGGCGTGCTTTTAAAGATGAGCATAGGGAAATTCTCCATGAGTATGTACACACTTCAGAAACTGCTTTTCATGGGGAAAGTCAGTACAGTCATTCCCCTCTATTTTTCTACCTCTTTTATTCTGGAGGGGGTAAGTGGGGGAGGGGATGAGAACAGAACAGATGCCCTCAGGAAAAAAAATGCACACTCAGTCCCTCATAACCTTAGACTTTCCTTGTAAATCCAGTGTTAGCTGATGTTAAGGGTCCATGGGGACCTATCAGAGATGTCCTCAGCCAGCCACCCTGGGCAGTGGGGGACTGACCTAGCCAGCTGTATTATTCTCCAGCTTCCTGGGACTCTTCAGCAGGCTGAGGCCTGCTGCTGTGAGAGACGACCAGCTAGGTGGGCATTTGGTGTGGATCCTAGAGGAAAATCTAAAAAGAAAAGATCTATTACCTAGCTCCTGCTTGTCGATATTTTCAGCTGACTTGCTTTGAGTGTTTTGAAGAATTAGGACCACACACCAGCACATTCTATGGCGATCTCTGCATCTCTTGTTTCACCTGAATACGAAAAAATGAGTTCCATAAAATAATCTAGAGTCACAGAAATAAGAGATTGAAGGGTTCAGTCCTCAGAAGGAAAACATTAAGCACTCACAACGTGAGCCCTTTGATCACTCTTAAGATCATTCGGTTCTCAGGCTGTGGATGGCGACCCCTCTGGGGGTCAAATGACTCTTTCCTAGGGGTTACCTAAGACCACCTGAAAGAAAAACTATGTTTATATTACAATTCATAACCATAGCAAAATTATAGTTAAGAAATAGCAATGAAAATAATTTTATGGTTGGGGGTCACCACAGCATGAGGAACTGTGTTAAAAGTCACAGAATCAGGGAGGTTGAGAACCACTGACTTAGAAGGAAAACACACCAGTGTCTCTTTATTTTGTCAATGTAAGCTCAAGCGGATACAACAGTATGTGTGGAGAGACGGCCAGGGCGGGCCCCAAAGCATACTGCTGTCCTCAGATCATTTGATTTATGAGCCCCTTGGGATTTATATTTATGTTTTCAGACACTTGTACTAGCCCTGGCCAGTCTTAGATTTGCAGTCCTCCTGACCTGGTCCCCTGAGGGCTGTGGCTGCAGGTGTGGCCACTGTGCCCTGCCAAAAGTCTCATGCTTTTAATCAAGATGTTTTCTCAATACCTCATCCTGATAGGTTATGATATATATCAGGGAAAATTAGAAGCCACAGTATGAGTTGCATAATCCCATTTCTTTAAAGTTCAGCAAAATCACCTCTCTCTCCCTATATATATGAGTTTATTTATTTGTGTATGTAAAACTATTCCTGACATAATGAACAAATTGATCAAATTATACATATTTAGTATATATCCTCTGAAAGTTTGAAACAAAGATCTATAACGTATTAATGTGCACATATGTGCCTATATGTATATAAAATGCAATATAGATCAAGGTATATTAGGTGTTTATATATGTATATATCATATATGTATATTTGTATATTTCATATATATGATATATATTAGGTGTTTAACAGTGAGGTACAGGATTTGGATGAGAACTGATGAACACAAAGGGGCTTTCCACTTTTTTATTTTATATGCTCCTATAGTTTGGTAATTCTCCCATCAATATGTCCTAGCTTTTAATTTACAAAATAAAGATAATTAGAAGAATTCGTTCACAGACAAGCAATTAAGATAGTTGACTTAAATTAAGACAGCCAACATGATTTCAGTTTGGCAGGACAACAGAAGTCTAGGTGGGGCCTCCCAGCCAGTCTTCCAACGCCATCCATTCTCTCGGCCTTAACTGAGTTACTCTGTGACTGGGAACTCCATTCTAAGGAGCCCTGGGGTGCCAAGCAGCTGGACAGCCCACCCAAGTGGTCAGCCTGGCTGCCTAGTTAGGAAGCTGAACTTCTGGTTTGAGTCCAGGAACAGATCTAAGGCGTGGGCCTCCTCTTCCCAGTGCTCCTCAGTTTCCCCACTGATAATTGAAGCCCCGTGGGCCTTCCTCAGTAAAACATTTTAGGGCAGTGAAGCATGTTGGAAACGCAGCATTTTAAAGCAAAGGAGTGCCAAAGCCAATCGCCTCCGGCACAGCTCTGTTATTTTAAGGGGGCTAATCTCTGGAAAGAGCTCTTAACCGAATCTTCAGTCTGACTTCGAAATCACGCTAACGCAAGACCAGCGCAGCTGTCAGGTATTTGAGAGTTATAAATATGCAACCTATCTAAAGTAATCATCATTAGAGTCACCTGAAGACAGTGGGATGGCTCCACATTATCCAGTGCTGTATCGGTTTTTTTAATCCCATTTTATATTATTCACGTGTTACCAGCCTCTCATTGACTCAAGCCAGATGCTGCAGGCCTGAAAATGCTGAGGTGGCGCGCCCCCTGGTGGCAGTGGCTGCCATCCTCCTCTGGGACCTGCATTCCTAGGTGTTCACTGCTCCCCCACATCTGCCCTAGACTGGTTTAGCCTAAACTGAGGTGGAACCCAGGCTCCTTGGTTTTGACGCTGCCTCTAAGAAAAGGTTAAAATGACCACAACGTTACAAGCAACCTTTCAGGGCTCCGGAGTCCGTTTCATTGGCAACGTTTCCTCGGACGTTTATGATCTAACCATACTGCCTGTAGGCAGTTAATATTTCCCTCATTGAAAATGATAGTCTTTTCTTTCAAGACATCGTCACAGGAGTAACAAGGATCCACAATTAGAGGCATCACCCAGGAGACTGTTAGAATTGACTCTTGGGCTCACCAGCACCATTTTTAGCAAAACTTGCAGTAGATTATTTTACACATTAAAGATTACACAGAGAGAGAGAGAGATTAGATGAATAGTGCTTTGTAAGTGCATTTAGTTCCTTCTGCATTGCTACAACATGAACACCAGAGGCTACAAAAGTTACAGAGTAAAAAAAGTGTTTAGTGTGCAAGTATGTGGCTGGAGGTTCAAACAGATGTACCAGTGTGCTGATGAGGAGCTCCTGACGGTGTGCACCGTGGTGGAGAGGCAAAATGAGAGCCAATCCAGCGAAGAGAAGGTCAGCTATGCAGGCTGACTTCCTTCTATGAGCACTTACGCTCATGGTGCTAATCCAAGCTTGTAAGAGCCAGCACTCCCAAGAGCCTGCACAATCCATCACAAGGTTGGTGCCACTATGGCCTCCCCTGAAATGTCCTGTCATTTCAGGATCATCACACTGACCAGGCTTCTAACATATGCCCCCTAAACTTTCGGGGAAGAGACTCAGGAGACAGTCAAATCATACCAATAACTGCCCATGTCCGTGGCTCCTTTAAGATAACACGGTACATTCCATTGTTCCCAGTTTCTGCATCTCATTTGCCTCCAAAAACCTCTTAAGTATGGAAAAATCCACAAAATTAAGCCCCCAGGGTTTAAGCTCTTAAAGCGATCTATAGGCAGTAGGTTCCGAAGTCCCCAAGGGAGCATTCCAGCTACAGCATCAAATGTGCAAGGGTAAATAGCAAGGCTTCTATTCCACACAACACTGAGAAGAAAAAGGATACCTATGTGAAACCCCACATCCACAGTAAAGCATGTTAGGTTGACAGCAACGCCGGTGTGTAATGCATTTCAAACACAAAGCACAATGTAACTTAGACTTTGAAAACGTGTCAGGAGGATCTGAAAGTACAATCCTGCCTCAGGATCATCCTTCTCAGTTTCTCAACATGCTCCAACCCTTGATTTCCATCAGTCATATTCTCATTAAATTAAGTCCAAACATAACAATTTTTGAGTTATAATGACAAAAAATACTAACGGAATAAAAGTTCATTGAAATGGTAAAAATGGGGGCAGCCACTTTTGTTCAGTTTGTGGGCCTTTAAAGCTACTTTTAGACTTACGGACGAAAGTGGCAGCAGTTGGAGAGACATTTGCTGGCATCTCCTCATCGGTGTTCATGTAATGATGCCACCTCAGGCATCTTTAGCATCATAACGGAAGCAGTGAAACAGGTGTAGATGCAGCACCACCTGCTGAACTGTGTACCTCATTTCATGTCATCATTTTCTTCTCCCATCCATTTTTCTGACTCGGTATCCTGCCAAGGACCGCACAATTCATTTAGTTCTATTTCTCCTTAGTTTCCTCTACTATGTCATGATTCCTTAGTCTTTTTCCCTGTGACTTTGATACATTTGATGCATGCTGAGAGAGAGCAGATTTTGTAGACTTGGTTTAAGGTTTTCTGCTCTATTCTCATGGTTTATAAGATGTTAAACATCTAGGTCAATGAGAAGATGACATGTCCTTCCAAGTCCCTCCTACAGAGTTTTTTCTGATATCACTACTGTGTATATTACTGGTGGTATCAATCATGATCACTAGAATGCAATATTTGAGGGTAGATACGTTGAAAGTATATATATCTTGATTGTTATAAAAATTCCACCCAATACTTTAGCAGCATTGGTGTAATTTTTTTTTCTAATGTCAGATTCACCTGTTTGATGAAGTTACTTACCATGTTCCTGAATTGGTGAAAGACTAATAGAGGCACACACACACACACACACACACACACACACACACACGTGTGTATGTGTGTGTGAGTGTGTGCGTGCATTTGTATGTATGTGTACGTGTGTGTGTGTGTGTGTGTGTGTGAATAAGCTGGGGATTTGAGGAAGGAAGGAAATTGTATTCAAACAAAAAAGAGTGAGCAGTGTAGTAGAAAGGAGAGCAGATGCCTCAACTACGGGAAATTGCACATTTAAGTGCATTGTTCAACTTCAGAACTCCCTTATCTCCAGTGGAGCTTTCTAATCCATAAATAGAAATCTACCAGACTAGGCCCCAAGAATTATAAGACTTTAAGTTGTATCAGTGAGTAACCTTAGGTGCCATTCAGAGTAGAAAACCACACAGCAATCTACATTCCAACCCTACTGTTAGCAAGATACATAAATCAAGCAGAGCCAGTTGTCTTTCATCAAACAGATTTGCATCTGTAACTTCTTAAGTCGCCATGTCCTGTAAACATTAACAGAGTCTTTTGGTATGTGGTATGTTTCTGATGGCTCGAGGAGCTCTATGAAGACATCATTGGTCAGATATACTGACTATCATGTTGCTGATGGAGTGCAGTCTCAAAAATGTCATGGTGCTCAAGTGTTTTGTTTTGTTCTGAAAACATGAATTGTGCTCTCTGTATATTTAAGAGACACTTTTGAGGCACTGACATGATGAGGTGTGTGTGCTCACGGCAACAAGCTCTTCGAGTCCCCACCAAACAGCAGCTCTCGCCGCCAGACCTATGAGCGGCTGATTACTAGATGCCCACTGCACCTCAAAGCTCGTGTGGACCATATTTCACCTTTTGTTCAAAGTTCCATGAGCTTCTACTAAGGATAAAGTAGTCCCTAAAAGGTTTCCCTCTGTAGCAGCAGGAGGAACTTAGAGAAACAGAATCTACTTGGATGGGCTTCTGAAAAATCAACCAAAGATTTCCATCAATGCATGGAGCATTTGGTCAAGAAAGGGTGGCTTAACTAGGGAAAAAGAACAGTGAGTTTACAGGATTTTCATCCTGCTCCATTCATACCCACCTCCATGGAAGCCTTTGTTCGATCAGTAGCCTATGACCAAGTGCACTGTAAAACCAGAGCCCTGGAAAGGGGCAGATGGCCATTATGGCACATGTTTTTGGAAAAATTTCTCCTCATTTTAACCTGACTCAGAGCTCAACTAATAAAGATTGCCCTTTACTTGGGGGAATTTGTTGGAGCTAATCAATGGCAATTGTTTAACATTGTGCCCAAGGCACTGAATAACAGATGGAACAAAATGGACTAACCAAAAATCTAAAAATAAGAACTAGACAAAGAGATGTCCATACAGGGCTTTGAAAGCACCAACATTTGTGGGAATATAGAAAGCTGCATCATATGCAGGGCCGTGCGTATGTTCAAGGCTGTGCTCATGATGAGGAAAGAATGGAGACAACCCCAAACTTTAAGAATAACACGTCAGGTAGAGTTGAAAGATAGAGAAGATGGTCCGTGTAAACAGTAACCTAAAGAGATCTAGGAATCACTATACACGAATCAGACAAGACAGACTTCAAGATTTTACAAAAGAGAAAGAAGGCCAGGATTTATGATAAAGAGTTTAATCATCACCCAGAGGATGTTATAGTTGCACACATAGATGCAAACAATATGAGAGCCTAAATATGCAAGTATTAATCAATATGAAAGAAGAAAAATATAGCAATTCAATAAAGGGACTTTAATATCTCATTTTGAACAGTGGGTAGTTTTAACATAGGAATAAGGAAGAAAACATTGGGCTAAAGATGTAATTTAGACAGACAAAATGATTCTAAATCCTTTCCTGACTAATTGACTTGCCTTGACTGTATAAACATGATGGGACAGTCAGCTGGCTTGACTGCTCTGAGAAGCCACAGTATTGACTTCCTGGGAAAGACTACTTCAGCTCTTGAACAAAGGAGTGGTAATTATTATCATGAAAGCATATTAAAATATGAAACTCAATGGTTGGAGTAAATCCACAGTCAGATCCAGAAGAGCCCACGACTAGAATGGTACAGTGTAAATCTTTAATGTCTGTTCAAGAGCAACTATAACTAGACACATAGTTTAGGAGTACACAGCACTAGAAAAATATAAAACTTGTGGCACTAAAAAATATAAATCTTTGAGTGGGGTGCTAAACAGCTAAAGTGTGTATCTGAGTGTGAGTGAAATTACTTCACAATCAACTTAAAATACTCTATAACTACATAATAACAACATATAATAACTATAATAACAACTATAATAACAACATTATTAATGCATGCTCCATGATAACCACAGTTGTGAATGAGAAAGTGAAAAGAATCCAAGTTTAGCACTGCAGAATTTGCCAAGTTATAAAGGTAGAAAACAAAAAGGAACAAAGGAATGGAGGTCTAACAAACTAGCAAACAACTGACAAAGTAAAAGAAGTAGGTCTTGGCCTAGCTGCAAATCTCAATATAAATGAATTAAATGCTCCAATCCAAAGACACAGAACCAATAATAAGAAACAAGGCCCAACTAAATGTTGCCAACAATAGACACACTTTAAGAACAATACACCAGGTGCAGCTGAAAGATAAAGATGGCCCATATAAACGGTGATCCAAAGAAAGCCAGGAATGACTATACACATATCAAATAAGATGTATTTCAAGCTTTTACAAGAGAGAAAGAAGGCCAGGATTTATGATAAAGAGGTTAATCACCCAGAGGATTAATAGTTGTACATATAAATGCAAAATCTGATGACCTAAATATGCAAATATTAATCACCATGAAGGAAGAAAATGTAGCAATATAACAAAGGGACTTTAATATCTCATTTTGAGCAATGGGTAGTTTAACAAGATAGGAATAAGGAAGGAAACATTGACTATGGATTATTTTAGACAGACAAAATGATTCAACAAGCATGTATGGAGTGTCCTATTCATTACTAGCAGAATATACACTCTTCAAGTATGTATGGAATGTCCATTAGGATAAAGTATATGTTAGGCCACAAAACATGTCTAAGCAAATTCAAAACTGATTCATGTCGAGAATTAGTTCCAACTCCAATATTATCAATGTTCTAGCCAATAATAGAAATATCAGAAGAAAGCTAACTATGTAAAATTAAACAACATGTTCCTCAACAAGTGGAGAAAAAAGTGGAAAAATTAAAATTATCTTTAGATAAATAACAGTGGGAACCCAATAGCCAGATCTATATTAGGCAGCAAAAGCTATTGCCAGAGGCCAAGTTCATGGTGGTTAATGCCTCCATTAACAGGAACAGCTTCCAAAGAAATAGTCTAACACTGTGCCTCAAAGTGCTAGGAGAAGGCGAGCAAGCCAAAGCAAATGTCAGCAGAAGGAGGGAGCTACTAAACACAAGAATAAGAATAAATCAAGGACAGAAAAACCATTAAGAAGTCAAAGAAACCAAGAGCATCGCCTCTTAAGTCACACGACAAACCAACAGTAAGACCAGGATGAAGAGAACAGAAGCTCACACCCCTAAAATCATAAATGGAAGCCCATGAAGACACTTTGAAAATGAAAAGAACCATGAGGGACTGCAGTGAACAATGATGGGCCAGCAAAGGAATAACTTGGGATAAACATTTGGCCTTTTCTCCTTTCAGAAATACATAATCTACCAGGACTGAACCAGGCAAAAAGTAAAATTTTAGAATAGTAACAAGTAAAGAAATTGAAGAAGGAAATGAAGTCTTCCAACAAAGAAAAACCAAGGTTGGCAAGAATTTATTTCTACATTTGATTAAGCATTCAAAGGAGATTATTAAACCTTCCAACACTAGAGCAAAGGGGAATGCTTCCCAATGTATTTTATGTGTTCACTATCATCCTGACATCTGATCCAGACAGAGACACCACAAGCAAAGAAAGTGACAGGCCACTATTTCTGATGCAAAAAAAAAATCCTTTAATAAAATAATAGCAATAGAACTATATAATACATTAAAAGCATTCACTGGAGGGGTGCCAATTAATATATCCATATGGAAAACAATTTTGTGTTTCCCCAAAAGATTAAAAATAGAACTGCTATCTGACCCAGCTATTTTTGGACATACATCCAGAGAACTCCATACCCTATCAGAGAGACATTTGAAGCTCCATGTTTGTTGCTGCAAGGAAATGGGACCAAACTACTTGCCCATCAACAGGAGAATGGGTAATGAGAATCTAGTATGCATATAAAATGGATACTACTCAGCCCACAATATTTGCAAGAAAATGGACAGACTTAGAAATACATCATATTTAGTGAGATCACTCAATTATAAGAGGAAAAAACCCACTTGGTCTCCCTCATAAGAAGACCACAGCCTATAAGGTATTCATGTACACATATCATCAGATGTATGACCAGTTATAAAATAGCATGTTGAAAAGAGAATGAGAAATAGTGGTGAGGAAGGACAGGATGCAGGTGGATGACACATGAATTGTGAAAAAAAGTGATATAAAACTAACTCTGGTTTTAAGTATGTAAAAGAAATTTAGGCTTTTTGGGGTAAATAAGTGCATGAAATGGAATTGATAATGGGAGCATAAAATCCAGAGCAAAGTCCATGGCTTCCGAGTGGTTATTCTAACTATATATAAGTTTATTGATATACCCAAGCTTCAGGTATGGGCAAGTACTAGTTTAAAAGGCTGTGATATCTAGCTGTCTTATTTTTTGCAAGTTCTTCACAATAAAGTAATTTTTATTGAACATACACACATTACTCACATTACTAGATTGGACTTCTCTTGGCCATGTGTGGCTCCCTAACATAGGCAAATCAGTAAATATAAATGCATTATACTAGTGGAATTATTTAAAAACCATATGACTACCTCAGTGAAAAGAGAAAAAGCAACCTACAGAAAGTTTAATCAACATGAGGAAACATGTCTACTAAAAGAAGTGAAGAAGTGTCTACTAACAGTCTGCAAGTAACACCTAATCAGGCAGAAAAAAAAAAGAAGAAGAAGAAGTAAGAGGCATCCAAACTGGAAAGAAAACTGAAATCGTCTGTATGCGCAGATGACATGATTCTATGCAAAGAAATCTCCAAACACAAACACAGACATACACACATACAAGAACTCATGCACACATACGCACACACATGTATACACACACATGCACATCCATCCATTTCCTACCTAGTTACAACTAGTAAGTGAACCAGGTAGATGTGTGGGGCATAAAACAACCTACAAAAATCATAGCATTTTTTATATCCAAACAACAACCTAGCTATAAGGTAAATTCAAAAATTAGTTTACTCTCACTTTTGTAGATTTAACCTAGCGAATACTTTTGACTTCTCACCAAAAATTTAGTCCATTTAAGCAAAAAGAAAAAAAAACTGCATGAAATTAAAAGCATCTTCATATAAAGAAACAATATAAGTAGACAACCTCCTAACTTGGAGAAATATTTATAAGCCACATAGGCAATAATGGGCTTATATACAAAATTTCTATTTAAAACAAACTTGATAATTTGTTATGGAAGATTTGTTGGTTTTTTTTTTTAGGTGGTTTCTGAAAACTTTTTTTTTACAAAATAGGCAAAAAGCTGGTTGGTAGGTTTATTTTAAGTAGTTTTAGGATAGATTCAACATTCTTAATCATCAGAAAAGTACAACTCAAAACATTATGAACTATGATCTCATGCCTCATTCTTATGCATATTATGGCAGTGTTAAGCTGAACCACATAGTTAGGACAGTGACTGTTAGCAAAGATAAAAGATAATGAACTGTTGTTGTTGTTGTTGTTGTGTGTGTGTGTGTGTGATTCAGCATATAAATACAACCTGCTCAGATCATATAATGTTACTTATATGTATGTATTTTCAAACCTGATCATTTGGTATTATACGATAACCAATCGGTGTGCTGTTCCCTGGAAAATACTATTTCTCCTGCTCTGAGTACCAAGTGGGAGTGCATGGGAGGGTTAGGAGGGAGAGATTATGTAATCATATTATAATCTCAAAATATACAAATGAGGCAATGAACTGCACAGAACACTGAATCCTAGCAGGCAGTTGGTGGGATTGTAAATAGTTGTTTCCATTATAGACAAGTGTATGGAGTTTCCTACAGAATTAATAGAATGAGCGATGAATCAGCTATCAGTCTCCTTACTACATACTCATAGAAGATGAATTCACCTCCCTAAAAAGACATCTGTGTGTCCATATGAGTAGTTCTGGTGTCACTGTGGCTTTATTCACAAGAACCAAGATTTATAAACAACCCTACTGTCTATAAATGGATAAATGAATAAAAAGAATGTTAAACAATAGTCTCTTTTTATATTTGGTTTCCCTTTGTGCAGATTATATAATTAACCAGTCTAAAAATATCAAATGGAAATGTTTAGAAAAAAATATAACTTTCTGAATTGTGTGCTATACTAAGCAGATGCTGGAATTTTAAAACATCTCTCTGTCTAGCAGGGAAGACAACTCACCATGCCGTCTAAAATGTCTGTGTAGTACACACTGTCTTCCTATTGGTCACGTTGTGACCCTCTCCATCACCAGCACAGAGTCCTGCATACGACAGTTAGGCAAAAAGGAAGTGGGGAGATGTGTAGGGATCACAAATATAGCGACTCCTGATGGCCAGATTCTGCACATATGTGGTGTGTTCAGGATTTCATTTGGGAAGGAAACTTCAGTGGCTCTTGTCACACACAAAGAACTCTGAGGGCCAGAACGTCACCTCTTCTGGACTTGATTTAATTTTACAAATCGAGTCCAATATAGATCTAGACAGTTATTTTGTGGCTATAAAGGAACTAATTCTCAAACTATTTTGAAAGGTTAAAGTCCAGAATATCCAACCAAATACGGAAGGGTACAAAGTTAGGGAACCCACAATACCTGACTTGAAGAGCACAGATAATCATACAATAATCCTCACAACATGGCACTGGCAAAGGAATAAAGGAATCAATGGAATGTAGGAAGGAAACCATAAATAGATCCACGGAAATGTACCCACCTTATCTCTGAGAAAAGGGCAAAGGCAGGCCAGTGGAGAAAGAATATTGTTTTCAACAAATGATATTTAAAAAAATAGGGTATCAGAGTAAAAACAGGTGAATCTGAACAAAGGCCTCAGTCTTCTCCTAAAAATTAAGTCCAACACGGTCATTAGCATTTTCTGCCACTTTGAATAGTGCAGATGAATACATTATAAACCATGGGCGTGTCTTTAGTGTGCTATTCTGGAAGCTGAGAAGCCTGAGAGCATGTCACTGTGATCTGTGAAGGGTCTTTGTGCTGAGTCAGCCAAGACAGGGATCAAATGAGAAGAAAGGGGTGCAGCTCTTATCAGGAAGCCCCTCCCACTGGCAGCAGGACCCATTCATTAGGGCTCAGGACTAGGTTAACACTTAAGACTCAGCCTCTTAGTCCCAGTAGGAGGGCAGTGAGATTTCAGCATGAGTTTTAGAAGGATATCCAAAGCACGGCAATGCCCTAAATGCAAAATATATAAATATAAATCCTTGGAAGGTAACACAGGAGAAAGTCTGTGTGACCCAGGGAATAGTGACCATTGCTCACATATAATGTCAAAAGTAGGATTCAGGAAAGGAATGGTTGATAAGTTGGACTTCACCAAAATGGAAAACTGCTCTGTGAGAGACACTGTCAATAGAATGAGACAATTAGCCACATTGAGGGGGTCATACCTGATAACAAAGTGAAATCTAGCCCATGTTGTGGTATACATATGTAATTGCAACATTCTAACTGAGGATCATGAGTTTGAGGCGAACTGGGGCCACACAGCAAGTCTCCAAAGAAAAAGAGGAAAAGGAGGAAGCTATAAAGGGGAAATGGAGGAAAAGGAGAAACAAAAACAGGAGAAAAGAAACAGGATGAGGAAGAAGGAGAGAACTGCTGTCTAAAATACACAAACTCTTAAAACTCAACAGCAAAAAAAAAGCAGTATTTTTTTAAAATGGGCAATAAACCTGAACAGGCCCCTCACCAAAGATACACAGATATAAATTATGCATAGAAAGTGTGTTGACTATCATTTGTCACTATAAAATTGCAAATTAAAACAGTCGGATATGACTCTAAGCTGTTAGAATGGCTCAAATAAAAAAGCTGCTAGAATGGCTCAAAAAAAAAAAATCCCAAAGTCAATACGAAACCCTGAGG